>OY756941.1:40936804-41241804 GCA_963580275.1 Crataegus laevigata
AATACGACCGTGGACATCAGGCCAGAATGCCGCAGCGCTCTCATACTCCTGGTTATAGACATTTATGATCTGCATGTGGAGCATAAAAAAGATGGAGGTTAAAAATATCCTACAACAAAAGATATAACTATTAGAACGGAAGTATAATTTGATGCCAACTTTTTACCTGATGACGGAAAACCACATAAGCCAGGCCAAAGAAAATTATTATGAACGGAAGTAAGGTTGGTGTGACGGTGGCATACACAAGGCCGAGTAAGAGATACAACTGAATACGAGGCTCTCCAGTGTTGAAACCAATACTTCCAGGATTCATGGCCTCCTCCCTGTCCTTGTCAGTCTTCACCAGGAAGAAATTCTTCAAGTGGTATATTATCAGCGGTTTCAACATCAAAATCTCTGCAGCAATACCGGCCCATCCATCAACCATTATATACGTGATAAAGAAAGTTGCTTTCATTGGAATAGCAACACCAATTGTTTTTGGAATCCTGCGAGAATACAATAAATACTTCATTTTCATGATCTGAACCAAAATAAGAGACGGTGAACAACATATTAAAAAAAATTATCTTCAAGGATTACGTACTCGGTTGCTGATTGGTGAATGAAAGAATCTAGCTGTTCAAATGCAGTTCCAGCAATAACGTTCCCAAGGAATATGTTCACTAGATTGAAGAGATAGTATCTAGATGCTGCTCTCCGTTCGAGAGAAGAGAGAGATGGATAGCCCTCAAATTTCGCCATGATCATCAATATGGTTGATAGAAAAGTCAGAAATAACTTCAGCACAATTCCGGGTAGAAAACCTGCAATGACTGGCTGAATGAATTTCCTGCATATAAATCAGGGTGAAATTAGTAATAGTTAATTATAACGAAACTATATGCTAGGCTAAAAAGTTGGAGGATGAAACAGCTCACACTTGTACAAGTGGCTTTAGGAATGGAGCTGCTTTCTCAATTCCCTTGATGCTTGCAAAAGATTGTACAATTGCAATGGGGATCATGAAAACCAAGGTGAGAAAAAAGAATGCAACATGCATAATAAGCCTCTTGACTGTGAGTTGTACATATGGAACTGCCAGGTTTGGCCAATATACATCACGTGGCTCTGGAGCCCACTCGGTTAACCAAATAGTTGGGTTTCTGGATTGCTGAGTTTGTGCACAAACAGCGGCACCCCATCGAGTTTTAAAGGAAACAAAGGCGGCTGGCTTGATAGACGTGGGATCATGAGCAACCCTCTCTTTTTCTTCAGCTATCTGAGAAAAAAGAAGAAAAATGCATTTGAATCAACGTCCTGGGGAAGTAGAAATTTGACTGGGAACTCGAGCAATTGTACTTACTTGATATGTCAATTTCTCAATCTCACTTTCATAATATTCAATTGCGTCAACTCTTTTCCCCCACGGCCCAAGACAACCAGCCTGATATTAACATATGCACAATGCACAGGTTAAATCAGAAGTTAATACGTAGCTCTAAACACTAAAACATATTCCGCTATGTTTGGACGAAGAAATTTAAGATTACTAAGAAATTTTAAAATGACGAAAATTGAATTGATGGGATTTTATTTTCTAGAATTTGTGAATTTTCTTGTTTGGTTAACCTAAAAGACCAATGGAATTGAATATGAAATTTGTTATTTTTAAGTTCTCAATCATAGAAATTAGGAAATGACACCTATTTACATGGAATTTAAACTTGGGGAATTGGAGGTCTCAAATTCCAAATTTTTTTTCCACACGGAAATTCTAAATTCATATGTTTATGAATATAAACAATGGAATTGGTGTATGTCAATTTACAAATTCTGATTTTTATCCAAATTCTAAATTTATTTTCCTCATCCAAACATAGTGTTAGTTTCTAACACACGAGCGCATTTGAGGTACCTTCGTTAAGGGTCTTGTTGCGGTTTCACTTCTAGAAAGCTTATTTCGATAGTAGACAAGCCAGTTAAACATCCTTTTCTTCTTCCTTACCAATTTCGCAAGTGAGTTGGCATTATACACCACCTGCTTGTAATATTCAGAATGGGGTTAATTAAAAGGAAAACTAACAAAAAACCTATAAAAACTTCTCTTTTAACGAAAAGTCACTTTTAAAGGTATAGTGAATAGTGACAGTTAAAGGTAAAAATGTAGTTTTTCGTTAAAAGTAAATAGTACCGGAGGTGTTTTATTAAACCTTCCTTAAATGGAGATGTTTCATAAATTTAATAGGAACAAATGCAATACTGTGCAAATAAACCACACGGAAACACAAGAAAATAAAGGAAAATATTTTATCTCTCAATTAAAAATCTTTCCGAAGTACTAAGCTAAATTTAAAATGCATGATAATGTTCTCTTATTTCAGAAACAAACCTGATGTGAAAGATAGTGATCTGGATGGTTGACAATAAAAAAGTGCTCCACAAGCTCACTCGTAGATTCGTCGGTGTCTGGTGGAACATTTCGGACAAGAACCTGTGGAAAAACAAAGCCATAAGTTTGGTACCTGAACACGGGCTTACAGAGTTGTCTCCTCTCTTTTTGGCATCACTACAAAGCAATTGCATCACAGAAAATATTCCAAAAAAGGAAATCAAAGCAGCCACATAACCTCCAATGTTTGAAACACGAAGGTACCACAGTACTAACTCCCAACAATGTTTAAGTCATCGTATGTTTTATTTTCACAGTTATACGTTTTAAAGTCTAATACGATAATCTGAACAAGTAAACCGAGCACATAGTCAATCTCACTGTAAACTGATCTGGTCGGCGTTTTTCTGTTGCAAGAAAATGCAGCCTCATATTGGCAACTTTCTCATACTCCTTCCGCAGCAGATAGCATGTCCAAATGGTAAAGACATAGGCCATCACTATATGACTCCAGAATCTGTGAAATACAAATCACATTATTATTTATTATGCTGTCCAAAATCCAAATATATAAAACGACCATGCGGTGTACGGAAATGACATAGTTCTAAAGGCAAGAAAGAGGGGTTTCTAACCTGGGCGATTTATCTGGGACGTTTGAAATTGAGAGCTTATCAATGTCACTTGAAGTAACATTCTTTATCTTTTCTAGATCCAAAGTGATATTTGTATAGTTGACTGGTACCAAAACAGCCCATGCAAGGAATGCTATAGGAACAAAGATTTTAAGCCTGCAAGAAAAAAAGGGAATAGAGCAATAAACATCAGCTAACAAATTATATTTACAAGGGAAATTTTGGGAAGTGTTTAGTTAAAGCAGAACAAGTTTCTGTGATTGGGAAGCGAGGAATCATATAAGAAAGACAAGCGGAACATAATATTAATATAGTCACAGCAAAGACAATGAGTAGCAAGCATAAGAAGAAAGTGTGCACATGACGAACGAAAAGAAAATAATAAGAAAAATAAAATAGGAGAATTAATGCAGCATACCCTATCAAGTATATCCGCAAGTAAACTGCAGAATCCAATCCTGCATGATCAATAAGCTCTGGTTCCGTCATCCTCAGCGCAGCTGGCATCCAATTCAAGAACCTTAAGTATGACCTGAAGTCCAGATTGACAAACTTGCGCACAAACGCGCCAGAATGAGTGGGACTCTCCCTCAATCCCTTAAAATACCATTTGGGAAAGTAGACCCTGTCGTTGAAGGGTTGAATCCTAAGAAAGGCAAACACTAGAAAGAAAATGAGCGCGCTGAGAATACTGATGCCCGCTCCAGCCCCTAAATCTTCAAGTGTAGCCATTTATATCGCCCACAAACAACAATGCAATAACCTGTAAAACAAGTATGACCATTAACATTAACAAAACAATATCCACACAAATGAATATCATATGCCACAACCATTATGAAAGCACAAAGCCACAGAGAAACAGAAACCATTAACACAATTTCTCACGACCTTGGAACCACTGGACTTTACGAAATTGCAAAGCAATCCAATCCACCCAAAATGGTAACAATTGTATTCTAATCAGACAACTATGCATATCAAAATTCTAAAGAACACTATGCGATAATCAGGCGGTGGTCTAGGGCGTAGCACTTAGGCGAATTTAAATAAATTTATTATATATCTTTAGTATTTTGGTGAATGTAAGGTACAAGATAAAGTTCAAATAAAAGTGTTTTTTTTTAACAAGTGATATTATCTACACTCCATGAAGATGGTGAGCTTAATCTTACAATGAGCTAGCAATAATGTGATTCAAATTCGCATTTGGTGAAAATTGAACCTAAGACCTCTCACTTTCAAATGAAGAAAAATACTACTAGGGACCGACCGCCCTGTTTATTATGAAAAAAATCAATAGTACTAGTACTAGGTATTGACAGCCCATTTTCATTTTTTAACAAAAATCAACTTGATGCTAGCTGTGCAAACGTGATTGGACGAAATTGAATAATCAATTAAATGAGAAAGTTTGAGGGTGGTCACGTGGGAATGAAAGGATGAGAGAAAAACTCATTTTCTCATCTTCTTCCTCCTTTCGTCTTCGTAGTAACAGAACCAGCAACTTCAAAAATTTCAGAACACACTGCACTCATCCTTTCTCAAGTTTGAAAACAGAAAAAAAATTGAAATTCAAGACCGCCTAGGCCAACCAAGGTCAGCCCAGGCAGCTCGGCGCCCGCCTAATCTCTTCCCCGACTTTTCTTCCGATTAAGAGCTAATCCCCGCGGCTGGCCGTCTCCCAGCGGCTAGGCTTTAGAATACTTACTTATGCATATGCAACAAGAACTCATCTAGGAATAAAAGGCTACTATATCAACAAACTTCCGTCTTTCTTTCGCGTTATATAGCCTCTGTACCAAACCCCATAAATTGGAAAACAGTTACCATATTTTCCATGAAAGTGAGTCTTAAAACAACTACAAACAAGTAAGAAACAAATTCATTAAATAATCATTCGATTAGCACGGTGAAATTACACAATGAAAATTACACCACACTTGTTTCTAGGAAATTGCAATTTCCGAAAAAACCATCCCTTACAATCAACCACAGACAAAATTATAAACCAGTTCAACCTCACATAGCTGCAAAAAATTCCATATAATTACCAGATAAGTGGGGAATCAAACTGCAGCAATAGCTTTTCGGGCACAGGAGAAATTGCAATAACACAAACACTGAATTTCGTTTTCTGGATTTTGTCGAAAGTTGTCTTGATTATCGGACTCCTTTTGATTTGTACTCGTTTTTCATGCAATGGAAGTTCTATTGACCAAAAAAGAAACAAGTCAACATTTGTCTTTAATAATTAAGGTTGCTTTATTACCTTTCGAAAAAGAATTTTCAATATGATCAGAGTATGAGATAGTAAATCACATGTTATTATATAAATTATGAGATATATATGTTAAAAAGTTAATAATTGTCATTTAGTATTACAGTCTAATAGTATTCATTTTTATATATGAGTAAGAGGTCTTATGTTTAATTTTTGCCAAAAGTAAAATTGAATTACATTATTGCTAATTTCTTGTGAGACTAAGTCTACCCCTTCCGTGTTGATAATATCGTTTGTTAAAAATAAAATTAATAACTTAAAAAATAAAAAAATTCACCATTTATATAAAGGGAATTTTAACGAAAAACACTATGTACTGTTCATTTTAACTAAAAATCACATTTTAATACTATTCACTTTACCCTTTATTAAAACTCAAAAGTTTTCAAACAATTTTCATTAGTTTACTTTTATATAAAAACACATGATATATTGTGTTCCGATCACAATAAAAAATTTCTCGCCGTCGGCTACTTTTGTGTGGGTATCTAGATTGTAGGAAGGCGGAGGGCGATGTTCACGTGCGATTTGTGCAAATCCCTTTTTTTTTAAAGAAAATTAATGAAAATAGTTTGAAAATTTTGAGTTTTAACGATAAAAACAAAATAAATGATAAAATGAATACTACTAGGATTGACTTTTTAATATAAAAATGTGTTTTTTCGTTAAAATAAATAGTACCGAGAGCTTTTCGTTAAAGTTTTTATTTTATTTTTATTTCATTTTTTAAATTTATAAATCACATCATATTATGACGATTGTTAAAAAATAACTCATTAAACCACATTAATTAAGTCATTTGAATAAGAAGCATGTAACATGTTTGGGTTTGGGCACACAACGTACAATAATAATATTAATATACAATAAAGTCGAGCCTAGGGTCAACAAGTATACCAATATCTTCTCTTGGATCAGGCTGATTAAGAAAATTTTCAAACTGCATCACATTAAGTAAAACTTCCGAGCCAAGTATTTTTCATTAAGAAAGCATTGACTGGATATTTTCACTTTGAAGACGTTATACATATATTAAAATCTAAACACTCAGTTAGTAAAATATTGAAAGTCCCCTCCAATTGCTATTGGTCATGCCCTTTTTTCAGTTCGTGCACAATGAAATGACGGATTTACCCTTAATTCTCACGTGTTTGTCATCCATGGTCCTTTTGGTCCATTTATTTTCCCCTTTTCTCTTTTTTTCCGTTTGCTCTCTCTATTTTTAGCTTTTCTCTCTCTCTCTCTCTCTCTCTCCCCCCTTCCCCGACCCACCCTTCCCTGCACTCGCAGTTGGCCACCCTTCCCTGCAACCCATATCCCATCTTCCTCAACCCCCGCTTCCCTGCACTCGCTATCGGCCACCTCGACCTCCTCATCCTCATTCTCGTCCTTTTCTCCAGGCCCACCCCATTTTCCTTCCCTTGCTCCTGAAAATTCGGCCCCATGTAACCGCACCTGGGTCTCGTCGTTGGAGGTCAGGGAGGGAGATGGGAAGGCGGGAAGGTGACGACGCTTTGGATCGAAGGGAGTAGTGCCAGGAAGAGGAGGAGAGTCGGCAGTGGGGGAGGAAGTTGGAAGATAGGTACGAAGGTGGGTCGGGGAAGATAGGTGCGAGGGTGGGTCGGGGAAGATGGGTGTGAGGGTGGGTGCGGAGGAAGAGGTGGATGAGGGGGGAGGGAAGATGAAGATGGTTTTTTTTTTAGGGTAAATTATTATTTTAATAGAAAGTAGGCCCTGTCTCAAGTCACGCCAGCATTTAACAGATGAATTGACAGATAACTGATGAAAGGTATGACATTGCAACAAATTCAAAGATAAGGTATGACATTGAAATTTTTTAAAGACGAGATATGAAATTGTTAATGACTTAATAGTTGAAGTAGTTTTATGTAATTTACTCTAGACAATACAGCATTAAGATGTGGATGGATACAAAATGTAAAGGAAATAAATAAAAACATTAATTAACATACATAGCATTTTGATGCTATGCTTATCATAAAAAAATGGGCTCGTTTAGAAAGTGTTTTAAAAATGATTGAAAATGTTTTCTAAGAAAATGTTTTTAGGTTCCAGAAGCACTTTCAGTCATGTGCTTCTTTCAGGAAGTATTTTTTTTTTAAGGATTAACTTACATTTTTACTAAAGATTTGGTTCTAAAAACAATTTCACCAAAAACAATTTCAGTTATTTTAAAAACACATCCAACTGAGTTATATGAGAGCCAATGTGTGTTCCACATCCAATGACATAAAATTGTTGTTATATTTCTATTATATTTCGAAGGGTGCATTTTTGTTCACCCACACTAACTTTGAGGTATGCTCACCATACACCTTATTAGGTGTCATGTGTCTATCCTTCTAATCTTAGTTACTTGCTAATTAAATATATCATTAAAATTAAAATTAATTTTAAACATTAAAATTAAAAATTAAAACTCAAGCCCTTCAAGTTCCGCCCCCCCCCCAGCCAAACCCCAGAAACAACTACCCACCCACGCCACCCTCTTAATAAATTCTTCAAAGTCTACCCCCACCCAGCCAATCTTTTTCGTGCCATGGTGAATCATCATGTCTCTGTTCTCCTTCTTACACTGTAACTCTAATTTTATTTTAGTTTATAAAGAAACCCAACAAATTTCCTCGCCAAGAAATTAATCCCGAATTGGAAAATCAAATATGTACGTGCATAAAAATATCCTTGCAAGAAAGAGAAAGGGCTGATTCCTCAGGTGAGGTTTCTATCGAATTTGATTGCTGCAAAGGCGTAGCCGTCGTGGTGGTCTCCAGTTGTTGTTACAGTGGAAGAAAAAGGAGGGAGGGTGGAGGATGAAGTCATGACAGATTCACTTATGCACCCGAAAAAAAAGATAGGTAGGCGGGTGGAACTTTGAAGAATCAATTGAATGGTTGGCGTGGGTGGGGAACGAAACACTGTTGGCAGAGTTTGAGTTTTTTCTTTTTTGAGAACTTTAACGAAAGCTCTGGTATTGTTTATTTTAACGAAAAAAACCACATATTTATAATTAAAAGTCAATTATGGTACTATTTAGTTTACCTTTTATATTGTTATTATCGTTAAAACTCAAAGTTTTCAAGCTCTTTTTATTATTATTTGTTAATTTAATTTACTTTTGAGTTCAATGTTTAAAATTAGTTTTAAAATTTGAAAATGACATATTTAATTAACAAGTAACTAGGGTTAGAAGAAGGGATACATGGCAGCTAATAAGCTGTATGATGAGCATACACTAATGTTAATGTGGGTGAGCAAAAATACAGCCATAATTCAAATATATTGTTTAGACGTTTTTAATCGTTAAATCTTTGCTAAAAAAATACAATAATCTAACTCTACCAGTTAAAAACCGGAAAACACAAGCATATAAAGAAAACGCTTCCTTCCACTACATGATATTTCAAGTAACATTTGTCAATATACAAACCATTTCAAAATTCAAAATTTCACAAACCACACAATTTGTAACACAAAGAAGACATTGCAAAAACCAAACAATTACATTGTCCCTTCGTCTTCCTGGTCGTTTTCTTCATTTGCACAACGAGCAACAAAAGCTCGGACTCTCTCTCTCCGCCCTCCGCGTGCATCGTTATCAGCTCATTTGATTTACAACGCCATCATCCTCCACTCATACAGACAAATAGAATTTTACGGGTTAATTTTCATGTATTGCATAATTAGGAATATAATACATACAATCCTTGTTCTCCAAGGTAACCTAAATAAGGACACAAGCAATATCCTTCCAAATAAGGGGCTCTAATATTTACACAATATTTACCTTCCTATTCTAAACCAACTCAGGCAACACTCCCCCTCAAGTTGGAGCATAGATGTCACACATGCCCAACTTGACAAGTGAGTCACCAAAAACTCTACTACACACGGCATGAGTGAGGATATCCACAAGCTGCTCTTTTGAGTTCACAAATGGTACTGACACAATCTTCTTCTCGAGCTTTTCCTTAATGAAATGTCGATCAACCTCTACATGCGTCGTTCTGTCATGTTGTACCGGATTCTCTGCAACTTCTCGTGTCGACTAATTGTCACAATACAACTCTATAGCCTCCTTTGGTTTGAAACCAAGACCCTAAAGCAATTTACGTAACCAAAGAACTTCACACACTCCATGTGTCATACCTCTGAATTTGGTCTCTGCAGAAGACCTAGACACCACATCTTTTCCAAGTAACCAAATTTCCACCAACGAACGTAAAATATCCATAAGTAGAACGCCTATCAGTCACATCACCTGCCCAATTAGCATCAGTGAACCCCTCAATTTTTAGATGACTAGAATTTCTATACAAGATTCATTTCCCTGGTGCCGACTTTAAATACGCCAAGATATGCATAACAGCAGCCATATGATCCACACTTGGTGAGTGCATAAATTGACTTACCACACTCACTGCATAGGCTATATTTTGACAGGTATGAGCTAAATAAATTAGTCTTCCTATCAGCCTCTGATATCTGCCTTTATCCACTGATTCTTGATCCGGATAAATCCCTAAATGATTTTCTCCACAATAGGCGTATCCACAAGTTTACACCCAAGTATACCTGTTTCCTTTAACAAATCAAGAACATACTTCCTTTGAGACAAGAAAATACCTTTGGACGAACGAGCAACCTTAACTCCCAGAAAATACTTTAAGTCACCCAAATTCTTCATCTCGAATTCGGCCGCAAGGTTCTTCTCCAGTTTGACAATCTCATCTGAATCATCCCCTATTATTATCATATCATCCACATAAATAATTAAAGCTGTTACTTTACTGTCCCTCCGTTTCACAAATAGAGTATGATGAGAATGACTCTGATAATACCCATTCTTTTTCATGGTCTGAGTGAATCTTCCAAACCATGCACAAGGTGACTGCTTTAGTCCATAAAGAGACTTTCGCAATCGGCACACTCCCATTTTTTCTCCAAGGAAAAATCATATACACTTCTTCCTCTAAATGTCCATGAAGAAACGCATTTTTTACATCAAACTGTTTCAATGGCCAATTCAAATTTGCAGCTAATGAAATAAGAACTCGTACCATATTCATCTTAGCTACTGGAGAAAAAGTTTCCAGGTAATCAACACCATACATTTGAGTATATTCTTTTGCTACCAACCGCACCTTATACCGGTCGAGTGAACCATCAGCTTTGTATTTCACTGTAAAAACCCATCGGCACCCAAATGGCTTTTTCCCTTTCGGCAACTCTATTACTTCCCATGAGCATCACTAGTACTTACCTTAGAGATATTCAAAAAAGATGTATTGGACGATGGCATGATGGAGCGAGAGAGAGGGGGGAAGCTTCATCACAAATCTCATGGCTGCTAGCTTCGACAGATGCTTGCGGTGAGGCTAGTTTAGCCTCGGTAGTAGCTGGCTGAACACCATCTACAGCACATAGGCTCTCGGTACAAGTTTCCTCGGCGACAATCAGTGGTTGCCCATCTATATCATCTTTGGCAAGAAGCAACAGAGACTCTGTTTCCTCAATTGGCACGATATTGTCATCTACTCCTGAATGACACACGTCTTGGACATCCAACCACCCAAACACACCATCAAGATCACAAATAACACTTTCCCCTTTGGGATCGGAGGGTAAGAATACAGGAGTATAAAAATACTCAGATTCAGAGAAAGTCACATCCATGGTGACATACATGTGGCGAGTTTCAAGGTGATAGCATTTATAACCTTTCTGTTGGGATGCAAAGCCAAGAAAAACACACCGAATAGCACAAGGATCCAATTTACTACGATGAATCTTGTGGATATGAATGTAAGCAACACAACCAAACACTCGAGGAGTAAAAGTGTTGGTATAGACAACTGGAACATGTTCTGTCATTACTTGAAGTGAAGTACGGAATTATACAACCAGAAAGGGCATGCGATTGATGACATACACGGCATACGTAACGGCATCCGGCCAAAAACTCTTAGGTACGAATGCGCCAATAAGCAATACACGAGCAATTTCTAAAATATGACGGTTTTTCCTTTCAGCCACCCCATTTTGTTGCGAGGTACAAGGACAAGTGGTCACATGGAGAATTCCTTGATCTCGAAAAAAAGAAGAAAGCTCAGAGTTAACATATTCACCCCCATTATCAGAACGAAGAACCTTAATAACGGAGGAATATTGTGTAGCCACCATCTGAGAGAAAGACTGAATAATCATACTAACATCACTTTTATGTTTCAACAAATAAACCCATGTCATACGAGTGCAATCATCAACAAATGTAATAAACCATTTAATTCCCGAAGTAGTACTAATAGGGGAAGGCCCCCACACATCAGAATGTACTAGCGCAAATAGAGAAGATGTTCTATTCATACTTGGAGGGAATGAAACATGATGACTTTTGGCTAAAATACATACTTCACATTTCAATTCTGAGTCTCCAATACCATTGAACAAATCAGGTAAAATATGTTTCAAATAAGCAAACGATGCATGCCCCAAACGACGATGCAATAACAATACCTTCTATAGATTACTATTACGTGACGCACGAACCAAATTAGCTCTTCCAGGAACCACATCATCCACATAATATAGCCCATATCTCTTAGTGCCACGACTAATGATCTCATTTGTTTGAATATCCTGAAGCAAGCAAAATGAAGGATACATTAATACAACACAATCCAATTGTTAAGTGACTTGAGGTATAGACAATAAGTGATGGGACAATGACGGAACCAATAAACAATTATGTAAGGGAAGAGAGGGTGTAAGAGACACTGTTCCCGTTCTAACAACAGTAGCAGTGGAACCATTGGCAGTTGCCACATACTTTCTATGAGGATGTGTCATAGATTGAAATAAGGTTTTATCATACGTCATATGATATGTTGCACCGGAATCCAAAATCCAACCGATATTCACCATTGTAATAACTCACAAGACACTAATATACTGCAATCACAACACCACACCACCGCAGCCCCTTTTTTCTGCAGAGGAAATCGCAGCAAAAAACACACGGCTGCACAGTTTGAATTACTCACGGCAGCAGCAGAAAGCTTCCACGTCTGTAGCTCTTACACAGCAGATATCCCAGCAATTGCAGAACAAACACACACGACACAATTTGTAATTGTAAAACAGTAGTAGGGTCACAACCTGCATTGATTTATGCAACAACTATGCAGCAATAAAGAAACACGCGGTACACATACAGCAGCAAAATGGCGCTGCATAAGGAGACACACGGCACACACAGTAGCAGCAAGACAACGTGCTGCAATCCCAGGGTACAAGTCAATCGAAGGCAGCAGTAGCGGAAGATACAGTTTCTAGGGTTACAGCAACCTGGCTCTGATGCCAAATCGAATTTTACAGGTTAATTTTTATGTATTGCATGATTGGGAATATAATACATACAATCCTTGTTCTCCAAGGTAACCTAAATAAGGACACAAGAAATATTCTTCCTAATAAGAGACTCTAATATTTACACTATTTACATTCTAATTCTAAACCAACTCACGCAACACTGTACCGGTCAAATTTACAGCTAACATCTACGTTTCCAACTTGGAATTTAAGGTTGTGCAAGTTCTTCAACATCAGGCATTGACGGCGATGATCCACCCGTCATTCTGCTTGGCGCTGGGGTGTTCCTCCGGGAGTGCCGTTTTGTGGCCACAGTCACGCTCTCAGTTTCACCCTTTTCAAACGATTCATGGTCTTCTTCGTCATGACACTCCTTGAAAACCGGATGGATATACGCACTCTGAATATAGCCTTTCAAATTCAAGTTCGGTTCTCTTGCTCGTTCCAGTGTATCTTTCATCACTACTTCCTAAACACCGAAAAACAAATAATTAAACGATAATTTTGATGAGCAGATTAGAAAGAGGCAACAAGTGAAATCTCTACATAACTGTAATGGGTGTGTCTTGAATGCAGGTTCGAAACGACCTTTGCAATACCTATGAAACCATAAGGTCAGTACTGGAAGCGCAATGAGAGACGGCGTTGACTAAGCAGCCTGTTTTGTACTCAACAGCCCAATCAAGAGGAGTTGTGTGATGTTCAAAGCAGTGATACTACGACCATTGACATCAGGCCAGAATGCTGCAGCGCTCTCATACTCCTGGTTATAGACATTTATGATCTGCATTTCAAACATAAAACAATATACAGGTTAAAAATATCCAATTTGTTTTGAAATTCCAAAACTGTTCTGAGTCAATGAAGCTAAGTTGACTTCAGTCAACCGACCCACAATCTGGTTTCATGCACAAACCCCTTAATCCAATCCAATCCCATAAAACCCTTAATCCAATCCCATTCCCATACAACCATATAATCCAATCCCACCCAAACATGCAATTTTTTTCCTTTTTTTCTACTTTAAGCGCCAAAATTCATAAAACAGAACCAAATTTTCAGAAGAGAACAAGAATTCGAATAAAATGGCAGATAAAAATGAGAGAATTCAAATGGGACTGACCTAAAAATGATTGAAAAATCCAGAGAGCCGAATAACCAGCTGGGAATTTGGATTTTCAAAGGCGTTGTTGCACTTGCATGTTGATTGATTTCTTGAAGCTATCATATTTTCTAATTTTTGGGTTCGAAGCGGTTTCTGGAAATCTTGGGGGCGAAAGGAATCGGGAATGCGAGCGAAGGGATCAGAGAAACGAACAGTGAGAAGAGAGAGATGGAGGGAGAGTCGGAGAGAGGTGCGGAAGCTAGTTAATTTGGATGAAGGGCATATATATGGAGCGTTTTTTCCGAGGACGACTTAAGAGGATTAGACATGATTAAAGAGAAATTGCAAGAAAGTAAATACAGAAATGGAAAAGAAATCAAAAGAAATTCATAGTCTTCATTCATGCCCAATTTAGATGAACATAGTAGTTTAAATATACAAAATGATAGCTAGGGTTTAATAGTCTTAGGACTGGTTTGGTATTGCAGTGCTTTGAAAAAAAAAATTACTTTTGCTGTGCTGTGAAATAAAACAGCATAGTGTTTGGTAAACTTTTTTATAAAAGTACTTTTGAAAAAAAAAACAGTATTATAGTGTTTGGTAAACTTTTATGTAAAACAAATATGAAAAAAGCTGGTTTTTCAAAGTTGGGTTTTGCAGCTTCCTGTTTTGGGCTTTTTTTTTCACCCAAAACTATGAAAAAAAGCTGAAGCTGAATGTTTACCAAACACAAAAAAGCTGCAAGCTTTTTTTTATACCAGTCTTTTTTCATAATCACCTCAGTACCAAACCAGAGCTTAGTGGGCTTAACATTAGCAATAGGCCTAATAAATACTAGTAACCTATGGTGGCCCCAAGGGTCCTAACAATCCTGCCCCCTTAAAATAAGGCATGTCTTCATGCCGTAAATGTAGTAGTTGCTCACTTAGACCGAATGTGCTCCGCCTCTTTACACCCACTCTAAGCAATCCGGTAAGTTGGCATGTAGAGGTTTGTCTCTGCTTGTTCTCCCCGCTATGAGCCACGAGGTTCCCAAATACTATCATGATAGATGCCACCAAAACAAATACAATATGAGTCTCCAAATAGACCACCATTCCAGCAAGCATGTAATATAGCCAATTCTTGTCAAACAATAAACCCAAAGAACCAAAAGACCTTGAAGAATTGGAGAGGATGGCAGTCCATCGGTGGAATACAGAAAAGCTTACACTATGATGCCATGTAAGAAATTCCCTTGTTGCTACCATAATCCATGAAAGTTCTAAGGTATAATCAGTGAAAAGTGAGATTTGATTTTCGAGCAACTTCTCAACTTTCACATTGAACTCCAACTGTTGCGAGTCATTTACCAAGGTAAACGCAAGAGAACCAAGAGGTACAAATCCAGAGAATACTTGACAAAAAAAACTGATTCAAACTCGTTGGATAAAACTACTAGTGCTCATGGAGCAGTTAAACCATGGACATTGAGACAACAGTTGCACAAACATGATAGCACTGAAAGTGTAGATCAACAAGAGCCTTGAAGAAATGTAGATATTCTGGAAAATAGCTTTCAAACTCATATGGGCCACAAATCGAAGTTACAAATGCGGGAGCAATGGATTCCAAATCACTTTTAGCATTCAAATATGTGGCCATTAGAATAATAACGAGCTTGCAATAGCTTTGTAGAAGGTCTTTGCAGTCCACGTGCCATATGTGTTCCCCACAACTTAGCTTTTCCACTATATGGGTCAAACCAACACAATACATATATGCCATTGTGTCATGTGATTTCTGTATAATCCAAGGAGCCAAACAACATATGTCTTCTACAACAGTGATCAATTGCTTGTTTTGTTGTACGGAACAAGCATAGGGACCAAATTTAATGGCCTCCAATGTTTTCTCATCCTTGGAATGGCGAAAGGGCTCGAGCTTCGGATCATGGTGAATGATGCAATGGAAAAGATAATAGAATATTACCATGAAAATTTGAATTTGATCAGCTTTTGCATCAATTCCTGCATATGCATTATCAGCCCTAGTAGGAATGCCAGCAACCCTTGGATGTCCTGCAGTTGTTTTTACTGTTACCATACTGTCAGGGACAGCTCGGCGGTTCACATGATCTTGGGAAAGAACAACTACAAAGAAGTTGTTGCTCAAAACACTTCTTTGTATCGGCATTGATGCAATAATTATAGATGTCTAGAACCATCTTGAAAGTAACACCAAACTGTCATTGGAAATTTCAGTGTGCTTTATTTTTCGTCCGTGAAGCAGTTGGATGCCCATTGTGTTTGTAAACAAGTATTCCAGAAAATATATAGGACGATATACAATAAGTGTGTTGCCAAGGATAAACTGTATAGCACAAATGTTGCAATTAGAGACAAGTAGACAAACCGATGTCATAGTATCAATCGTACATCTAGATTAAGTAAAAGTGGAATTACTTTAGTCAAGCCACTCATGAAAGGGGAGAAAATACCATTGGCCATCAGAGTTAAATTATTGTGCCAAATTGTAGAACCAATCATGGAACCTCGACTGGTAAATTCCCATTTTGGTGTTTTCCCAATCAGCCTTAAAAAAATATCCATAGAACACAAACTTACCCCTGTAAACGTTTCCTCTTCTTGTCTAAAATTTCCATCTGTAAGCCATTTCAAGTTGGCAGATTTTTCCAAAAGCCTGATAATGGTTCTAGTAATAACTATGGCAAGTATCATTTATGGTAGACAAGTAGAATGCACTGCAAGATTGATGGGGTACAACAATAGAATCAAGAATTAAGGGTGGTCGTCAAAATGGTTCTCCTGGGAATGGAAACAGAGCTTCTCCATTTGTGTTTTAGCTAACCAATCTCCCAGATCCCATCTCGGTCAAAATTCACGCAAAAGAGTTCATAGGTGAATGAATGAAACATGTAGATCAACATCCAAGGCCCCAAAGTTGCTTTCCAGATGATGATCTTTTCGAAAGCATATGAAACCAAAAAAGTACCCTAAGGGTGCGTTTGGTACGCAGACGGGACGGGACGGGACGGAACAGGACGGGACGGATGTTGTAAATTTTGTAAAAGACAAGGGGCATTGTTGTCCTAAAATGTTAAAAATTTCTGTCCCACAGACGTGGAACAACCCCGTTCCATGGGGGGAGGTGGAACCAAAAATCATCCAAAACTTGTCCCGTGGAACGCCTCGTCCCACTCGTTTTAGGCGTACCAAACGAGGGATGGAACGCCTCGTCCCGTCCCGTCCCGTCCCGCGTACCAAACGCACCCATAGTGCCCTCACTCCACTACTTCGACATTTCATTAAATAGGTCAACTGTATTCAAAATACCTTTCTCTAATTTGCCCACAAGAATCTTACGAAACCACCCACTTGAATCATTGAAAAAGGCATCAAATGGGAGCCAACAAAATAAGACCCTCCAATTTTCAGAACAATTATTCCGGGAATTAAATACCTCAGGTCCAGTTTTCATAGTATAAAGGAAAGAGAACATATGAATGTGCATAAGCTGCAAATTGGCTTATGAGTGTGTGAGCAAGAATGGTACACCTTTGTCTAGGTCGTTACACCCATTCAGATGGGGTAGACTGTCGTTGTAGTTGGTAGAGATTCGGGAGCAACGTTGGCCAATGAAAAGGCAGAATATTATAGGCAAAGGTCGATGAAGGAAAACCCAACATTGACACAGTGACATTTGGTGGCGGATTGAGAGACTGCAACCTTTTGTATTGCATATGTTAATCGTTGTTCTCTCTCCCTAACCTAACAAGCCTTGTTGCAACTTTAGCCGCAGTGTTGGCAACTGCAATAACATCAGCAGCCCTTCCTGTAATCGGTCATGCTTGAAGAACATGAGTATGTGCGACTATGGCAATGAACCCATCAATATTACAGCCCAAATCAATCTTCCAAATATCGCCTTCTTCCAACACTGACTCATCACTGGCAAGAGGAGAGAGATGGCATACAGTGTTGTTCACAGAAATGCAAGTCGAAAAGGAAACGCCTCGTTCGATCTTCTTCTTCACATTTTTGTACATATTGCCAGTTTGTTCTCGGATATATAAATCCCCTTTCTCACAAAGGTCCATAATCTTTGCTTTCGGTTTGCATTCGAATATTACCAGCGGCAGAGCCTTATTAACAATTTCAGAGACGCTATTGTATTTGGTACTTCCAGAGATACGAGATCCAGCTCATTCTCCTATCTTTCATCGTCCGACAGAATTTCGAAGCTCAGTGAATTCTCTGATTTCAAAAATCTGATTGGGGGAAATCTGAGAGCCGATAAAGGGAGTGCGGGGGCTTAAGTACCGACACCCAATACAGGCACAGTAGCGCTTGGTTGAGCTTGAGACGATGGAGCAGGTGTAGACCTTTTTGTCAAAGATAAAAAGTCAGCAGAAGAGGAAGCAGTAGCTCCTAAAGCAGTGTGGAAGGAAAACAAGCTTACAAGCAAGCCCCTGGAAAAAGCTGCTAAGCTTGCAAGGGCAGCCATTGGAACCGTTGTTGCAGCGGTGCTAGGAGCCGCAGAAGTAACAGGAATCACAGAAAGAGACGGCATAGTGAAAAAGGCTTGGGTTGTAGTGCTAGTTGCTGGAGTCGTGTGAACTGTCGAATCGTAACGCGGGTCAAATTCGTAATGAGAGATCTGATGGGGGGTTATTAATTCGTAGACGGTTCTCGGAATCGAAAACCCACGAATTCTGTTCATACGACGATGGGGAGTAAATTTGGGGGAAAATTAGGGTTTGTGGCATAGGAATGAAGAGTTTAAGGGACGTCTATGGAGTCCGAATACACAACGAAAGGTAGTGCGAGGTACGGGAGGAAAATAGGACTGGTATATGAAAGAGCGACGGGAAGCTCAGGCATATACGATGCTGGGTAGTCTGGTGGTCGATAGGTAAGATCAGAGGAAAGAAATGTGGGTTTATACTCAAATGGAAACTGGTAGTGATCGGGAGAAGGAAGAGGTGGTGGAAACGGAGGCGGATTTGGATGTTCATACTGAGAAACATTGGTTTCTAGATTCCAATAGAACACCATACCACTGGAATCATCCGTCACTCTTTTCCACGGCGCGAGAAGTGTGGGATCGACGGGTCCAAACCATAGATCCACGGTGGATCTCTGGCTCTGGTACCAGTTGATAGGATCAGACATGATAAAAGGAAATTGCAAGAAAGTAAATGCAGAAATGGAAAAGAAATCAAAGGAAATTCATATTCTTCATTCATGCCCAATTTAGATGAACATAGTAGTTTAAATACACAAAAGTATAGCTAGGGTTTAGTAGCTTAACATTAGCAATAGGCCTAATAAATACTAGTAACCTATGGTGGCCCAAAGGGTCCTAACAACTAGGCATCAGAATTTGTCCCTTTGGATTTGGAAAGTTGTTCGGCCAATAGTATCTAATTCGTCTCTGTGTGCGTGGTTTGGGCCTTATTTAGCACATATCTTCTGGCCCATTTTCCGTAATTGTGATGTGTTCTATTGGATAGATTTTTATGTGGCCGAATACGAACTCGTACGCTATATTTTTTTTCTCAGTGTTTATATTTTATATTACAACACTTGGTATACTGATTTATTTTTCAAGTAAACAGAAAAATCTCACTTCTAACTGGAGAAATTTTTAATGTGCCAGAAACACGGCTCCGTACATTAAGTGCAATAATATAATTAGTTGGAAACTCAAAAAAAAATGTACCGACTTGTGTTCTTGATACACTGAAAACTTTTTCGTATAAGAGGTAGAAATCATGAGAGTTTCGCATTTGTACGAATTAAATGTTTATTTTTATTGAAAATGACATTCTAGTCTATTCTAAAAAGACGAAAATTGATACGTTATTGTGTTGAAAGAATATAAGTTTTTTATGGTTAAATTTTCAAGTACCTTGATTACCAAAAAAATAAAAAGTTTCAAGTACCATGACCGTTAAGGCAATACAGCATTAAGATCTGGATAGATACAAACTGTAAAAGAATAGTATCAAAATGATTGAAAGTGTTTCACTAAAAACACTTTCAATCATTTTGATACTATGCTTACCATAAAAAAGAGCTCGTTTAGAAAGTGTTTTAAAAATGATTGAAAGTGTTTTTAGTGAAAATGTTTATGGGTTCTAAAAGCACTTAAAGTGCTTTATACAGAAAAAACACTGCTGTTTTCAAGAAGTGCTTCTCTAAGATCAACTTGCATTTTTACTAAGAATTGGTTCCAAAAACATTTTCATCAAAAATAATTTCAATTATTTTAAAAGTACTTCCAAACAAGTTTTATGACAAACCAGTGTGTATATTCCACATCCAATGACATAAAATTGTTATAATTTTTCTATTATAATTATGATGCATTGTTTACTCTGACGCTTTTAATCATTAAATATTTGCTCAAAAAATACAATAATCTAACTCTACCATTTAAAAACTAGAATATACAAGAATTCTCGCATATTGCATTACACATGGATAGCATTTACAAAAAGAGTAAGATTCTCTCTAATCCTATTCTCATCCCCTTCCCTCTCTCTTTTCACATATTGTTTTTTGTCTTGTTCTGACTACTAAAAATAAACACCAAACATTGACGTAACTTAACCGTAACTATTCAAATAGGAAGAAGAATGAAGGATAGAAAGACTAGGAGGAGAGAAAACCCCACTCCACGTCGTAGCATAATTTTTGTTCCTGTTTTAGTTTTGGGTTTTGTTTGCCTGTGAGTGGGCGAATCATAAGTTCCATGATATTTCAACTAACAACTGTCAATATACAAACCATTTTTCACAAACTACACCAATTTGTCAACGCAAAAAAGACACGGCAAAAAACCAAACTACATTGTCCTACCGCCTTTCCGTTCGTCTTCTTTCTTTGCACAACGAGCAACAAAAACGCGGGACTCTCTCTCTCTCTCCGCCCTCCCCGTGCATCGTTATCAGCTCTTTTGATTTACAACGCCATTATCCTCTACTCGTACAGACACTGTACCGGTCAAATTTACAGCTAACATCTTCGTTTCCAACTTGGAATTTACGGCTGTGCAAGTTGTTCAACATCAGGCATTGACGGCGAGAATCCACCCGTCATTCTGCTAGGCGCTGGGGTGTTCCTCCGGGAGTGCCGTTTTGTGGCCACAGTTGCGCTCTCAGTTTCACCCTTTTCAAACGATTCATGGTCTTCTTCGTCGTGACACTCCTTGAAAACCGGATGGATATAGGCGCTCTGAAGATAACCTTTCAAATTCAAGTTCGGTTCTCTTGCTTGTTCCAGTGTATCCTTCATCATTGCTTCCTAAACGCCGAAAACAAAAAAATTAAACAACGATGATAATTTTGATGAGCAGATTACAAAGACAAGGGAAATCCCTGCATACCTGTAATGGATATTTCTTGAATGCAGGTTCGAAACGACCTTTGCAATACCTATGGAACCACAAGGTCAGTACTGGAAGCGCAATGAGAAACGGCGTTGACTGAGCAGCTTTTTTTGTACTCAACAGCCCAAACAAGAGGAGTTGCGAGATGATCAATGCAGTGATAATACGACCGTGGACATCAGGCCAGAATGCCGCAGCGCTCTCATACTCCTGGTTATAGACATTTATGATCTGCATGTGGAGCATAAAAAAGATGGAGGTTAAAAATATCCTACAACAAAAGATATAACTATTAGAACGGAAGTATAATTTGATGCCAACTTTTTACCTGATGACGGAAAACCACATAAGCCAGGCCAAAGAAAATTATTATGAACGGAAGTAAGGTTGGTGTGACGGTGGCATACACAAGGCCGAGTAAGAGATACAACTGAATACGAGGCTCTCCAGTGTTGAAACCAATACTTCCAGGATTCATGGCCTCCTCCCTGTCCTTGTCAGTCTTCACCAGGAAGAAATTCTTCAAGTGGTATATTATCAGCGGTTTCAACATCAAAATCTCTGCAGCAATACCGGCCCATCCATCAACCATTATATACGTGATAAAGAAAGTTGCTTTCATTGGAATAGCAACACCAATTGTTTTTGGAATCCTGCGAGAATACAATAAATACTTCATTTTCATGATCTGAACCAAAATAAGAGACGGTGAACAACATATTAAAAAAAATTATCTTCAAGGATTACGTACTCGGTTGCTGATTGGTGAATGAAAGAATCTAGCTGTTCAAATGCAGTTCCAGCAATAATGCTCCCAAGGAATACATTCACCAGAGAGAAGAGATAGTATCTAGATGCTGCTCTCCGTTCAAGAGAAGACTTAGATGGATAGCCCTCAAATTTCGCCATGATCATCAATATGGTTGGTAGAAAAATTAGAAATAACTTCAGCGCAATTCCAGGTAGGAAACCTGCAATGACTGACTTAATGAATTTCCTGCATATAAATCAAGGTGATATTAGTAATAGTTAATTATAACGAAACTATATGCTAGGCTAAAAAGTTGGAGGATGAAACAGCTCACACTTGTACAAGTGGCTTTAGGAATGGAGCTGCTTTCTCAATTCCCTTGATGCTTGCAAAAGATTGTACAATTGCAATGGGGATCATGAAAACCAAGGTGAGAAAAAAGAATGCAACATGCATAATAAGCCTCTTGACTGTGAGTTGTACATATGGAACTGCCAGGTTTGGCCAATATACATCACGTGGCTCTGGAGCCCACTCGGTTAACCAAATAGTTGGGTTTCTGGATTGCTGAGTTTGTGCACAAACAGCGGCACCCCATCGAGTTTTAAAGGAAACAAAGGCGGCTGGCTTGATAGACGTGGGATCATGAGCAACCCTCTCTTTTTCTTCAGCTATCTGAGAAAAAAGAAGAAAAATGCATTTGAATCAACGTCCTGGGGAAGTAGAAATTTGACTGGGAACTCGAGCAATTGTACTTACTTGATATGTCAATTTCTCAATCTCACTTTCATAATATTCAATTGCGTCAACTCTTTTCCCCCACAGCCCAAGACAACCAGCCTGATATTAACATATGCACAATGCACAGGTTAAATCAGAAGTTAATACGTAGCTCTAAACACTAAAACATATTCCGCTATGTTTGGACGAAGAAATTTAAGATTACTAAGAAATTTTAAAATGACGAAAATTGAATTGATGGGATTTTATTTTCTAGAATTTGTGAATTTTCTTGTTTGGTTAACCTAAAAGAACAATGGAATTGAATATGAAATTTGTTATTTTTAAGTTCTCAATCATAGAAATTAGGAAATGACACCTATTTACATGGAATTTAAACTTGGGGAATTGGAGGTCTTAAATTCCAAATTTTTTTTCCACACGGAAATTCTAAATTCATATGTTTATGAATATAAACAATGGAATTGGTGTATGTCAATTTACAAATTCTGATTTTTATCCAAATTCTAAATTTATTTTCCTCATCCAAACATAGTGTTAGTTTCTAACACACGAGCGCATTTGAGGTACCTTCGTTAAGGGTCTTGTTGCGGTTTCACTTCTAGAAAGCTTATTTCGATAGTAGACAAGCCAGTTAAACATCCTTTTCTTCTTCCTTACCAATTTCGCAAGTGAGTTGGCATTATACACCACCTGCTTGTAATATTCAGAATGGGGTTAATTAAAAGGAAAACTAACAAAAAACCTATAAAAACTTCTCTTTTAACGAAAAGTCACTTTTAAAGGTA
Source organism: Crataegus laevigata (assembly GCA_963580275.1). Classification (NCBI taxonomy): domain Eukaryota; kingdom Viridiplantae; phylum Streptophyta; class Magnoliopsida; order Rosales; family Rosaceae; genus Crataegus; species Crataegus laevigata. Next base: position 40,960,267 of record OY756941.1, read on the forward strand.
TAGTGAATAGTGACAGTTAAAGGTAAAAATGTAGTTTTTCGTTAAAAGTAAATAGTACCGGAGGTGTTTTATTAAACCTTCCTTAAATGGAGATGTTTCATAAATTTAATAGGAACAAATGCAATACTGTGCAAATAAACCACACGGAAACACAAGAAAATAAAGGAAAATATTTTATCTCTCAATTAAAAATCTTTCCGAAGTACTAAGCTAAATTTAAAATGCATGATAATGTTCTCTTATTTCAGAAACAAACCTGATGTGAAAGATAGTGATCTGGATGGTTGACAATAAAAAAGTGCTCCACAAGCTCACTCGTAGATTCGTCGGTGTCTGGTGGAACATTTCGGACAAGAACCTGTGGAAAAACAAAGCCATAAGTTTGGTACCTGAACACGGGCTTACAGAGTTGTCTCCTCTCTTTTTGGCATCACTACAAAGCAATTGCATCACAGAAAATATTCCAAAAAAGGAAATCAAAGCAGCCACATAACCTCCAATGTTTGAAACACGAAGGTACCACAGTACTAACTCCCAACAATGTTTAAGTCATCGTATGTTTTATTTTCACAGTTATACGTTTTAAAGTCTAATACGATAATCTGAACAAGTAAACCGAGCACATAGTCAATCTCACTGTAAACTGATCTGGTCGGCGTTTTTCTGTTGCAAGAAAATGCAGCCTCATATTGGCAACTTTCTCATACTCCTTCCGCAGCAGATAGCATGTCCAAATGGTAAAGACATAGGCCATCACTATATGACTCCAGAATCTGTGAAATACAAATCACATTATTATTTATTATGCTGTCCAAAATCCAAATATATAAAACGACCATGCGGTGTACGGAAATGACATAGTTCTAAAGGCAAGAAAGAGGGGTTTCTAACCTGGGCGATTTATCTGGGACGTTTGAAATTGAGAGCTTATCAATGTCACTTGAAGTAACATTCTTTATCTTTTCTAGATCCAAAGTGATATTTGTATAGTTGACTGGTACCAAAACAGCCCATGCAAGGAATGCTATAGGAACAAAGATTTTAAGCCTGCAAGAAAAAAAGGGAATAGAGCAATAAACATCAGCTAACAAATTATATTTACAAGGGAAATTTTGGGAAGTGTTTAGTTAAAGCAGAACAAGTTTCTGTGATTGGGAAGCGAGGAATCATATAAGAAAGACAAGCGGAACATAATATTAATATAGTCACAGCAAAGACAATGAGTAGCAAGCATAAGAAGAAAGTGTGCACATGACGAACGAAAAGAAAATAATAAGAAAAATAAAATAGGAGAATTAATGCAGCATACCCTATCAAGTATATCCGCAAGTAAACTGCAGAATCCAATCCTGCATGATCAATAAGCTCTGGTTCCGTCATCCTCAGCGCAGCTGGCATCCAATTCAAGAACCTTAAGTATGACCTGAAGTCCAGATTGACAAACTTGCGCACAAACGCGCCAGAATGAGTGGGACTCTCCCTCAATCCCTTAAAATACCATTTGGGAAAGTAGACCCTGTCGTTGAAGGGTTGAATCCTAAGAAAGGCAAACACTAGAAAGAAAATGAGCGCGCTGAGAATACTGATGCCCGCTCCAGCCCCTAAATCTTCAAGTGTAGCCATTTATATCGCCCACAAACAACAATGCAATAACCTGTAAAACAAGTATGACCATTAACATTAACAAAACAATATCCACACAAATGAATATCATATGCCACAACCATTATGAAAGCACAAAGCCACAGAGAAACAGAAACCATTAACACAATTTCTCACGACCTTGGAACCACTGGACTTTACGAAATTGCAAAGCAATCCAATCCACCCAAAATGGTAACAATTGTATTCTAATCAGACAACTATGCATATCAAAATTCTAAAGAACACTATGCGATAATCAGGCGGTGGTCTAGGGCGTAGCACTTAGGCGAATTTAAATAAATTTATTATATATCTTTAGTATTTTGGTGAATGTAAGGTACAAGATAAAGTTCAAATAAAAGTGTTTTTTTTTAACAAGTGATATTATCTACACTCCATGAAGATGGTGAGCTTAATCTTACAATGAGCTAGCAATAATGTGATTCAAATTCGCATTTGGTGAAAATTGAACCTAAGACCTCTCACTTTCAAATGAAGAAAAATACTACTAGGGACCGACCGCCCTGTTTATTATGAAAAAAATCAATAGTACTAGTACTAGGTATTGACAGCCCATTTTCATTTTTTAACAAAAATCAACTTGATGCTAGCTGTGCAAACGTGATTGGACGAAATTGAATAATCAATTAAATGAGAAAGTTTGAGGGTGGTCACGTGGGAATGAAAGGATGAGAGAAAAACTCATTTTCTCATCTTCTTCCTCCTTTCGTCTTCGTAGTAACAGAACCAGCAACTTCAAAAATTTCAGAACACACTGCACTCATCCTTTCTCAAGTTTGAAAACAGAAAAAAAATTGAAATTCAAGACCGCCTAGGCCAACCAAGGTCAGCCCAGGCAGCTCGGCGCCCGCCTAATCTCTTCCCCGACTTTTCTTCCGATTAAGAGCTAATCCCCGCGGCTGGCCGTCTCCCAGCGGCTAGGCTTTAGAATACTTACTTATGCATATGCAACAAGAACTCATCTAGGAATAAAAGGCTACTATATCAACAAACTTCCGTCTTTCTTTCGCGTTATATAGCCTCTGTACCAAACCCCATAAATTGGAAAACAGTTACCATATTTTCCATGAAAGTGAGTCTTAAAACAACTACAAACAAGTAAGAAACAAATTCATTAAATAATCATTCGATTAGCACGGTGAAATTACACAATGAAAATTACACCACACTTGGTTTTTTCGGAAATTGCAATTTCCGAAAAACCATCCCTTACAATCAACCACAGACAAAATTATAAACCAGTTCAACCTCACATAGCTGCAAAAAATTCCATATAATTACCAGATAAGTGGGGAATCAAACTGCAGCAATAGCTTTTCGGGCACAGGAGAAATTGCAATAACACAAACACTGAATTTCGTTTTCTGGATTTTGTCGAAAGTTGTCTTGATTATCGGACTCCTTTTGATTTGTACTCGTTTTTCATGCAATGGAAGTTCTATTGACCAAAAAAAAACAAGTCAACATTTGTCTTTAATAATTAAGGTTGCTTTATTACCTTTCGAAAAAGAATTTTCAATATGATCAGAGTATGAGATAGTAAATCACATGTTATTATATAAATTATGAGATATATATGTTAAAAAGTTAATAATTGTCATTTAGTATTACAGTCTAATAGTATTCATTTTTATATATGAGTAAGAGGTCTTATGTTTAATTTTTGCCAAAAGTAAAATTGAATTACATTATTATTAATTCCTTGTGAGACTAAGTCTACCCCTTCCGTGTTGATAATATCGTTTGTTAAAAATAAAATTAATAACTTAAAAAATAAAAAAATTCACCATTTATATAAAGGGAATTTTAACGAAAAACACTCTGTACTGTTCACTTTAACTAAAAATCACATTTTAATACTATTCACTTTACCCTTTATTAAAACTCAAAGTTTTCAAACAATTTTCATTAGTTTTCCTTTATATAAAAACACATGATATATTGTGTTCCGATCACAATAAAAAATTTCTCACCGTCGGTTACTTTTGTGTGGGTATCTAGATTGTAGGAAGGCGGAGGGCGATGTTCACGTGCGATTTGTGCAAATCCCTTTTTTTTTTAAGGAAAATTAATAAAAATAGTTTGAAAATTTGCGATTTGTGCGATTTGTGCAGCCCATATCCCATCTTCCTCAACCCCCGCTTCCCTGCACTCGCTATCGGCCACCTCGACCTCCTCATCCTCATTCTCGTCCTTTTCTCCAGGCCCACCCCATTTTCCTTCCCTTGCTCCTGAAAATTCGGCCCCATGTAACCGCACCTGGGTCTCGTCGTTGGAGGTCAGGGAGGGAGATGGGAAGGCGGGAAGGTGACGACGCTTTGGATCGAAGGGAGTAGTGCCAGGAAGAGGAGGAGAGTCGGCAGTGGGGGAGGAAGTTGGAAGATAGGTACGAAGGTGGGTCGGGGAAGATAGGTGCGAGGGTGGGTCGGGGAAGATGGGTGTGAGGGTGGGTGCGGAGGAAGAGGTGGATGAGGGGGGAAGATGAAGATGGTTTTTTTTTTTTAGGGTAAATTATTATTTTAATAGAAAGTAGGCCCTGCCTCAAGTCACGCCAGCATTTAACAGATGAATTGACAGATAACTGACGAAAGGTATGACATTGCAACAAATTCAAAGATAAGGTATGACATTGAAATTTTTTAAAGACGATATATGAAATTGTTAATGACTTAATAGTTGAAGTAGTTTTATGTAATTTACTCTAGACAATACAGCATTAAGATGTGGATGGATACAAAATGTAAAGGAAATAAATAAAAACATTAATTAACATACATAGCATTTTGATGCTATGCTTATCATAAAAAAATGGGCTCGTTTAGAAAGTGTTTTAAAAATGATTGAAAATGTTTTCTAAGAAAATGTTTTTAGGTTCCAAAAGCACTTTCAGTTATGTGCTTCTTTCAGGAAGTATTTTTTTTTTTAAAGATTAACTTACATTTTTACTAAAGATTTGGTTCTAAAAACAATTTCACCAAAAACAATTTCAATTATTTTAAAAACACATCCAACTGAGTTATATGAGAGCCAATGTGTGTTCCACATCCAATGACATAAAATTGTTGTTATATTTCTATTATATTTCGAATGGTGCATTTTTGCTCACCCACACTAATTTTGAGGTATGCTCACCAAACACCTTATTAGGTGTCATGTGTCCATCCTTCTAATCTTAGTTACTTGCTAATTAAATATATCATTAAAATTAAAATTAATTTTAAACATTAAAATTAAAAATTAAAACTCAAGCCCTTCAAGTTCCGCCCCCCCCCCCCCCCCCCAGCCAAACCCCTTCAAGTTCCGCCCCCCCAGCCAAACCCCAGAAACAACTACCCACACACGCCACCCTCTTAATAAATTCTTCAAAGTCTACCCCCACCCAGCCAATCTTCTTCGTGCCATGGTGAATCATCATGTCTTTGTTCTCCTTCATATACTGTAACTCTAATTTTATTTTAGTTTATAAAGAAACCCAACAAATGTCCTCGCCAAGAAATTAATCCCGAATTGGAAAATCAAATATGTACGTGCATAAAAATATCCTTGCAAGAAAGAGAAAGGGCTGATTCCTTAGGTGAGGTTTCTATCGAATTTGATTGCTGCAAAGGCGTAGCCGTCGTGGTGGTCTCCAGTTGTTGTTACAGTGGAAGAAAAAGGAGGGAGGGTGGAGGACGAAGTCATGACAGATTCACTTATGCACCCGAAAAAAAAGATAGGTTGGTGGGTGGAACTTTGAAGAATCAATTGAATGGTTGGCGTGGGTGGGGAACGAAACACTGTTGGCAGAGTTTGAGTTTTTTCTTTTTTGAGAACTTTAACGAAAGCTCTGGTATTGTTTATTTTAACGAAAAAAACCACATTTTTATAATTAAAAGTCAATTATGGTACTATTTAGTTTACCTTTTATATTGTTATTATCGTTAAAACTCAAAGTTTTCAAGCTCTTTTTATTATTATTTTTTAATTTAATTTACTTTTGAGTTCAATGTTTAAAATTAGTTTTAAAATTTGAAAATGACATATTTAATTAACAAGTAACTAGGGTTAGAAGAAGGGATACATGGCAGCTAATAAGCTGTATGATGAGCATACACTAATGTTAATGTGGGTGAGCAAAAATACAGCCATAATTCAAATATATTGTTTTACTCAGACGTTTTTAATCGTTAAATCTTTGCTAAAAAAATACAATAATCTAACTCTACCAGTTAAAAACCGGAAAACACAAGCATATAAAGAAAACGCTTCCTTCCACTACATGATATTTCAACTAACATTTGTCAATATACAAACCATCTCAAAATTCAAAATTTCACAAACCACACAATTTGTAACACAAAGAAGACATTGCAAAAACCAAACAATTACATTGTCCCTTCCTCTTCCTGGTCGTTTTCTTCATTTGCACAACGAGCAACAAAAGCTCGGACTCTCTCTCTCCGCCCTCCGCGTGCATCGTTATCAGCTCATTTGATTTACAACGCCATCATCCTCCACTCATACACACAAATAGAATTTTACGGGTTAATTTTCATGTATTGCATAATTAGGAATATAATACATACAATCCTTGTTCTCCAAGGTAACCTAAATAAGGACACAAGCAATATCCTTCCAAATAAGGGGCTCTAATATTTACACAATATTTACATTCCTATTCTAAACCAACTCACGCAACATTCCCCCTCAAGTTGGAGCATAGATGTCACACATGCCCAACTTGACAAGTGAGTCACCAAAAACTCTACTACACACGGCATGAGTGAGGGTATCCACAAGCTACTCTTCTGAGTTCACAAATGGTACTGATACAATCTTCTTCTCGAGCTTTTCCTTAATGAAATGTCGATCAACCTCTACATGCGTCGTTCTGTCATGTTGTACCGGATTCTCCGTAATTTCTCGTGTCGACTAATTGTCACAATACAACTCTATAGCCTCCTTTGGTTTGAAACCAAGACCCTAAAGCAACTTACGTAACCAAAGAACTTCACACGCTCCACGTGCCATACCTCTGAATTCGGTCTCTGCAGAAGACCTAGACACCACATCTTTTCCAAGTAACCAAATTTCCACCAACGAACATCAAATATCCAGAAGTAGAACGCCTATCAGTCACATCACCTGCCCAATTAGCATCAGTGAACCCCTCAATTTTTAGATGACTAGAATTTCTATACAAGATTCATTTCCCTGGTGCCGACTTTAAATACGCCAAGATATGCATAACAGCAGCCATATGATCCACACTTGGTGAGTGCATAAATTGACTTACCACACTCACTGCATAGGCTATATTTTGACAGGTATGAGCTAAATAAATTAGTCTTCCTATCAACCTCTGATATCTGCCTTTATCCACTGATTCTTGATCCGGATAAATCCCTAAATGATTTTCTCCACAATAGGCGTATCCACAAGTTTACTCCCAAGTATACATGTTTCCTTTAACAAATCAAGAACATACTTCCTTTGAGACAAGAAAATACCTTTGGACGAACGAGCAACCTTAACTCCCAGAAAATACTTTAAGTCACCCAAATTCTTCATCTCGAATTCGGCCGCAAGGTTCTTCTCCAGTTTGACAATCTCAACTGAATCATCCCTTGTTATTATCATATCATCCACATAAATAATTAAAGCTCTTACTTTACTGTCCCTCCGTTTCACAAATAGAGTATGATGAGAATGACTCTGATAATACCCATTCTTTTTCATGGTCTGAGTGAATCTTCCAAACCATGCACAAGGTGACTGTTTTAGTCCATAAAGAGACTTCCGCAATCGGCACACTCCCATTTTTTCTCCAAGGACAAATCATATACACTTCTTCCTCCAAATGTCCATGAAGAAACGCATTTTTTACATCAAACTGTTTCAATGGCTAATTCAAATTTGCAGCTAATGAAATAAGAACTTGTACCATATTCATCTTAGCTACTGGAGAAAAAGTTTCCTAGTAATCAACACCATACATTTGAGTATATCCTTTTGCTACCAACCGCGCCTTATACCGGTCGAGTGAACCATCAGCTTTGTATTTCACTGTAAAAACCCATCGGCACCCAAATGGCTTTTTCCCTTTCGGCAACTCTACTACTTCCCATGAGCATCACTAGTACTTACCTTAGAGATATTCAAAAAAGATGTATTGGACGATGGCATGATCGAGCGAGAGAGAGGGGGGAAGCTTCATCACAAATCTCATGGCTGCTAGCTTCGACAGATGCTTGCGGTGAGGCTAGCTTAGCCTCGGTAGTAGTTGGCTGAACACCATCTACAGCACGTAGGCTCTCGGTACAAGTTTCCTCGGCGACAATCAGTGGTTGCCCATCTATATCATCTTCGGCAAGAAGCAACAGAGACCCTGTTTCCTCCATTGGCACGATATTGTCATCTACTCCTGAATGACACACGTCTTGGACATCCAACCACCCAAACACACCATCAAGATCACAAATAACACTTTCCCCTTTGGGATCGGAAGGTAAGAATACAGGAGTATAAAAATACTCAGATTCAGAGAAAGTCACATCCATGGTGACATACATGTGGCGAGTTTCAAGGTGATAGCATTTATAACCTTTCTGTTGGGATGCAAAGCCAAGAAAACACACCGAATAGCACAAGGATCCAATTTACTACGATGAATCTTGTGGATATGAATGTAAGCAACACAACCAAACACTCGAGGAGTAAAAGTGTTGGTATAGACAACTGGAACATGTTCTGTCAGAACTTGAAGTGAAGTACGGAATTCTACAACCAGAAAGGGCATGCGACTGATGACATACACGGCATACGTAACGGCATCCGGCCAAAAACTCTTAGGTACGAATGTGCCAATAAGCAATACACGAGCAATTTCTAAAATATGACGGTTTTTCCTTTCAGCCACCCCATTTTGTTGCGAGGTACAAGGACAAGTGGTCACATGGAGAATTCCTTGATCTCAGGAAAAAAAAAAAAAAAAAGCTCAGAGTTAACATATTCACCCCCATTATCAGAACGAAGAACCTTAATAATGGAGGAATATTGTGTAGCCACCATCTGAGAGAAAGACCGAATAATCATACTAACATCACTTTTATGTTTCAACAAATAAACCCATGTCATACGAGTGCAATCATCAACAAATGTAATAAACCATTTAATTCCCGAAGTAGTACTAATAGGGGAAGGCCCCCACACATCAGAATGTACTAGTGCAAATAGAGAAGATGTTCTATTCATACTTGGAGGGAATGAAACATGATGACTTTTGGCTAAAATACATACTTCACATTTCAATTCTGAGTCTCCAATACCACTGAACAAATCAAGTAATATATGTTTCAAATAAGCAAACGATGCATGCCCTAAACGACGATGCAATAACAATACCTTCTGTAGATTACTATTACGTGACGCACGAACCAAATTAGCTCTTCCAGGAACCATATCATCCACATAATATAGCCCATCTCTCTTAGTGCCACGCCTAATGATCTCATTTGTTTGAATATCCTGAAGCAAGCAAAATGAAGGATACATTAATACAACACAATCCAATTGTTCAGTGACTTGAGGTATAGACAATAAGTGATGGGACAATGACGGAACCAATAAACAATTATGTAAGGGAAAAGAGGGTGTAAGAGACACTGTTCCCGCTCTAACAACAGTAGCAGTGGAACCATTGGCAGTTGCCACATACTTTCTATGAGGATGTGTCATAGATTGAAATAAGGTTTTATCATACGTCATATGATATGTTGCACCGGAATCCAAAATCCAACCGATATTCACCATTGTAATAACTCACAAGACACTAATATACTGCAATCACAACACCACACCACAGCAGCCCATTTTTTCTGCAGAGGAAATCGCAGCAAAAAACACACGGCTGCACAGTTTGAATTACTCACGGCAGCAGCAGAAAGCTTCCACGTCTGTAGCTCTTACACGGCAGATATCCCAGCAATTGCAGAACAAACACACACGACACAATTTGTAATTTTAAAATAGTAGTAGGGTCACAGCCTGCATTGATTTATGCAACAACTATGCAGCAATAAAGAAACACGCGGTACACATACAGCAGCAAAATTGCGCTGCATAAGGAGACACACGGCACACACAGTAGCAGCAAGACAACGTGCTACAATCCCAGGGTACAAGTCAATCGAAGGCAGCAGTAGCGGAAGATACAGTTTCTAGGGTTACAGCAACCTGGCTCTGATGCCAAATAGAATTTTACAGGTTAATTTTTATGTATTGCATGATTGGGAATATAATACATACAATCCTTGTTCTCTAAGGTAACCTAAATAAAGACACAAGAAATATCCTTCCTAATAAGAGACTCTAATATTTACACTATTTACATTCCAATTCTAAACCAACTCACGCAACACTGTACCGGTCAAATTTACAGCTAACATCTACGTTTCCAACTTGGAATTTAAGGCTGTGCATGACACGCCCCGACCCCGATGTCCTGTAGACATCGGGGTGGTCACGTGCTGGCCGACACCCGAAGGGTGACGAAAGCCATTTAGAAGGTATAAAAACGAGAATTAAGAATTTAAATTACACATTTAATAGATATTTCAGGAACGTGTTCAGAACATACATCTAATTTGAATTAATACAAGAAAGAACATAAAGTCGAATACACAGAAAAGTAGGTCCTACACCGAGAGGACTCGAAGATGCCAGTGCGGAAGCGCCTCGACGCCGGGATTGTATGCCTCGAATCTAGGCCCTGAAGGGGGCGCAAAACAAAGGTGAGTGGACCAATTTGATATACATATAAGAAAACAGTTATCAACGTACTATCCCCCAGGTTTTATGAAAACACAATTATATCATGGTAAACATAGGTTTTCTGAACCTAGAATGCCGTGCAATATCTCATGTCCTAACTCATCATGCAATATCTCAATTCATAATTCGCATACTATAATCATATTCATAGAGGAATAATCGCTAGTGAATGTCCAATATAAACGCTTCAGGCCCCATGCCGGCTCCCCGTCCCTGAGCATACAGTCAGGGGAAACCACACTGCAGGCCCAATGCCAGCTTCTCGTCCCTGTACTCAAAAGTCAGAGGTAACACACTCCAGGCCCTATGCCAGCACCAAAACCGTCGCCCGGGATGGACCGGAACCCTATCCCTACATCCCGTAGCGGAAGTGGACCTAAACCGTCGTCCGGGATGGACCGGAACCTTATCCCTACATCCCGTCGCGGTAATATCATAACTAACGCATAAACATTTATACACTATCAGAACTATCGTCATACATCATTCTCATGCTATCATGCTTTTCATACATGCAATTCTACAATAAAACATGTATTTTTAGAAGGGGTCCACTCACAGTACTTAGCCGTCCAACGCTGCACTGCTAGTGAATCTAGAACAATCCCACAAGTTGCCCCTAAGCACATAAAGGGTACAACTTAGTCAAACTCTATTTTAACGATTTAATTTGGGAAAACGGACTTCAAAAACGGGTCCAGGACGTCGAAATTAGCCTAGGAGGGGTCCCGAACGGAACCCGAAAAAGTCAACCCAAAAAGTCAACGTTGACCGTTGACTGGTCAAAGTCAACGGTCAACGGTCAGAGTCAAAGTCAACCGTTGACCGGGTCAACGGTCAACCGGGTCGGTCAACGGGTCAGTCAACGGGTCGGTCAACGGTCAACGGGTCGGGTCGGTCAACTCGGGTCGGGTCAAAGTCCACGGGTCAGGGTTGGATCCGGGTCTGGGCTAGGGTTTGGGGGTCTGACCCATTAGGGTCTTGGGTTTGGGTTAGGGTTAGCCCAAAAGGGTTTCTGGGCTTAGGGGATACGGGCCTGGGGCCCTGATTGCAATAAACCCAAAAGGGTTTGGGTTACATGGGTCTGGGCTTAAAGCCCTTAATCAAACCGGCCCAAGGGCCCAAATTGAAGGAACCCAAGGGTTCCTTGGGTCTCAGTTACACGGGCCAAAGGCCCTAATTTCCTTCGGCCCAAGGCCTTTTAAAGCTTAAGGTTTTTGGGTTTTGACTAAACGGGCCGGAGGCCCCTAATTTCTAAGGCCCGAGGCCTTTGGATTTTTACATAATTAAAATAAAAACAATACGGGCCACTAAACTGGGCTGGGTCCTAAACGGGCCTAAAGCCCGAAGTTCTAAAACGGCCCGAAGGCCTAATTACAATTTAAAATAAAAAACTAAATTAAAATAAGTTGGGCTGGGGTTTTGGGCTTGCGGGCCTAAGGCCCGAGGGGTTCTGGGTTCTGGTTTCTGGCCCAAGGGGCCTGGTGCACGCCGGAGCAAGCAGGGACGAACGCCGGAGCTTCTACAGCTCCGGCCGGCTACCAACGGAGGCCTAGGGCCTCGATCTAACTACGAAAACGAAGAGCGAAGGGAGAAGAGAAGATTGGTACCTTCGATCCGACGGAGAACGGCCGGAGTAGCTCGGAACTCGCCTCGAAGCTCACGGTTTCGCCGGAGAAAATGGGTGCACTCACCCAAGCTTCGATTTCAATCTAAAACTCAGAAACAACCCCCAATTAATTCCTAATTTCTAACCTAAAGACGAATAGAGTGAAAGGGGGGATAGATTTTAGCTTACCTCGTCGGAGAAATTCGAAGGGGACGCCGGGAGTTCTCTGGGTCTTCTCCGTTTGTCACAGTGGCGCTGCGCGGGAGGGAGAGAGGGACGAGACGAGAGAGAGGGGATGAGGGTGCGTGCGTTCGTTCGATGGCGAGGTCGAGTGAGAGAGATAGGGAGAGAGGGTTACGGGAGAGTGGGGGTCTCGGAGAGAAGAGAGGGGGTTCGAGAGGGCGAGAGAGGACATAGAGGAGAGGGACAGAAATGAGAGAGAGGGCTCGGGGACCAAACCGGGTGGGCCCATTGGGCTCACCATTTAAGAACAAAAACAAATTTTAAATTAAAAAGAGGGGTAGGGACTAAATTGAAAAGTTTGTAAAACTTTGGGGATTTAAAATGAATAATTGAAAACGTTTTGGGGTTTAGATTACTAGGATTTAAATATAATTAAGGGGCGGGCGTGTCAGTGCAAGTTCTTCAACATCAGGCATTGACGGCGATGATCCACCCGTCATTCTGCTTGGCGCTGGGGTGTTCCTCCGGGAGTGCCGTTTTGTGGCCACAGTCACGCTCTCAGTTTCACCCTTTTCAAACAATTCATGGTCTTCTTCGTCATGACACTCCTTAAAAACTGGATGGATATACGCACTCTGAAGATAGCCTTTCAAATTCAAGTTCGGTTCTCTTGCTCGTTCCAGTGTATCTTTCGTCACTGCTTCCTAAACACCGAAAAGCAAATAATTAAATGATAATTTTGATGAGCAAATTAGAAAGAGGCAACAAGTGAAATCTCTACATAACTGTAATGGGTGTGTCTTGAATGCAGGTTCGAAACGACCTTTGCAATACCTATGAAACCATAAGGTCAGTACTGGAAGCGCAATGAGAGATGACGTTGACTGAGCAGCTTGTTTTGTACTCAACAGCCCAATCAAGAGGAGTTGTGTGATGATCAAAGCAGTGATACTACGACCATGGACATCAGGCCAGAATGCTGCAGCGCTCTCATACTCCTGGTTATAGACATTTATGATCTGCATTTCAAACATAAAACAATATACAGGTTAAAAATATCCAATTTGTTTTGAAATTCCAAAACTGTTTTGAGTCAATGAAGCTAAGTTGACTTCAGTCAACCGACCCACAATCCGATTTCATGCACAAACCCCTTAATCCAATCCAATCCCATAAAACCCTTAATCCAATCCCATTCCCATACAACCATATAATCCAATCCCACCCAAACATGAAATTTTTTTCCTTTTTTTCTACTTTAAGCGCCAAAATTCATAAAACAGAACCAAATTTTCAGAAGAGAACAAGAATTCGAATAAAATGGCAGATAGAAACGAGAGAATTCAAATGGGACTGACCTAAAAATGATTGAAAAATCCAGAGAGCCGAATAACCAGCTGGGAATTTGGCTTTTCGGAGGCGTTGTTGCTCTTGCATGTTGATTGATTTCTTGAAGCTATCATATTTTCTGATTTATGGGTTCGAAGCGGTTTCTGGGAATCTTGGGGGCGAAAGGAATCGGGAATGCGAGCGAAGGGATCAGAGAAACGAACAGTGAGAAGAGAGAGATGGAGGGAGAGTCAGAGAGAGGTGCGGAAGCTGGTTAATTTGGACGAAGGGCATATATACGGAGCGTTTTTTCCGAGGACGACTTGAGAGGATCAGACATGATTAAAGAGAAATTGCAAGAAAGTAAATAAGGAAATGGAAAAGAAATCAAAAGAAATTCATAGTCTTCATTCATGCCCAATTTAGATGAACATAGTAGTTTAAATATACAAAATGATAGCTAGGGTTTAATAGTCTTAGGACTGGTTTGGTATTGCTGTGCTTTGAAAAAAAAATTACTTTTGCTGTGCTGTGAAATAAAACAGCATAGTGTTTGGTAAACTTTTTTATAAAAGTACTTTTGAAAAAAAAAACAGTATTATAGTGTTTGGTAAACTTTTATGTAAAACAAATATGAAAAAAGCCGGTTTTTCAAAGTTGGGTTTTGCAGCGTCCTGTTTTGGGCTTTTTTTTCACCCAAAACTATGAAAAAAAACTGAAGTTGAATGTTTACCAAACACAAAAAAGCTGCAAGCTTTTTTTTATACCAGTCTTTTTTCATAATCACCTCAGTACCAAACCAGAGCTTAGTGGGCTTAACATTAGCAATAGGCCTAATAAATACTAGTAACCTATGGTGGCCCAAAGGGTCCTAACAATCCCGCCCCCTTAAAATAAGGCATGTCTTCAGGCCGTAAATGTAGTAGTTGCTCACTTAGACCGAATGTGCTCCGCCTCTTTCCAAGTAACACCCACTCCAAGCAATTCGGTAAGTTGGCATGTAGAGGTTTGTCTCTGCTTGTTCTCCCAGCTATGAGCCACGAGGTTCCCAAATACTATCATGATAAATGCCACCAAAACAAATACAATATGAGTCTCCAAATAGACCACCATTCCAGCAAGCATGTAATATAGCCAATTCTTGTCAAACAATAAACCCAAAGAACCAAAAGACCTTGAAGAATTGGAGAGGATGGCAGTCCATCGGTGGAATACAGAAAAGCTTACACTATGATGCCATGTAAGAAATTTCCTTGTTGCTACCATAATCCATGAAAGTTCTAAGGTATAATCAGTGAAAAGTGAGATTTGATTTTCGAGCAACTTCTCAACTTTCACATTGAACTCCAACTGCTGCGAGTCATTTACCAAGGTAAACGCAAGAGAACCAAGAGGTACAAATCCAGAGAATACTTGACAAAAAAAACTGATTCAGACTCGTTGGATAAAACTGCTAGTGCTCATGGAGCAGTTAAACCATGGACATTGAGACAACAGTTGCACAAACATGATAGCACTGAAAGTGTAGATCAACAAGAGCCTTGAAGAAATGTAGATATTCTGGAAAACAGCTTTCAAACTCATATGGGCCACAAATCGAAGTTACAAATGCGGGAGCAATGGATTCCAAATCACTTTTAGCATTCAAATATGTGGCCATTGGAATAATAACGAGCTTGCAGTAGCTTTGTAGAAGGTCTTTGCAGTCCACGTGCCATATGTGTTCCCCACAACTTAGCTTTTCCACTATATGGGTCAAACCAACACAATACATATATGCCATTGTGCCATGTGATTTCTGTATAATCCAAGGAGCCAGACAACATATGTCTTCTACAACAGTGATCAATTGCTTGTTTTATTGTACGGAACAAGCATAGGGACCAAATTTAATGGCCTCCAATGTTTTCTCATCCTTGGAATGGCGAAAGGGCTCGAGCTTCGGATCATGGTGAATGATGCAATGGAAAAGATAATAGAATATTACCATGAAAATTTGAATCTGATCAGCTTTTGCATCAATTCCTGCATATGCATTATCAACCCTAGTAGGAATGCCAGCAACCCTTGGATGTGCTGCAGTTGTTTTTACTGTTACCATACTGTCAGGGACAGCTCGGCGGTTCACATGATCTTGGGAAAGAACAACTACAAAGAAGTTGTTGCTCAAAACACTTCTTTGTATCGGCATTGATGCAATAATTATATATGTCTAGAACCATCTTGAAAGTAACACCAAACTGTCATTGGAAATTTCAGTGTGCTTTATTTTTCGTCCGTGAAGCAGTTGGCTGCCCATTGTGTTTGTAAACAAGTATTCCAGAAAATATATAGGACGATATACAATAAGTGTGTTGCCAAGGATAAACTGTATAGCACAAATGTTGCAATTAGAGACAAGTAGACAAACCGATGTCATAGTATCAATCGTACATCTAGATTAAGTAAAAGTGGAAATTACTTTAGTTAAGCCACTCATGAAAGGGGAGAAAATACCATTGGCCATCAGAGTTAAATTATTGTGCCAAATTGTAGAACCAATCATGGAACCTCGACTGGTAAATTCCCATTTTGGTGTTTTCCCAATCAGCCTTAAAAAAATATCCATAGGACACAAACTTACCCCTGTAAACGTTTCCTCTTCTTGTCTAAAATTTCCATTTGTAAGCCATTTCAAGTTGGCAGATTTTTCCAAAAGCCTGATAATGGTTCTAGTAACAACTATGGCAAGTATCATTTATGGTAGACAAGTAGAATGCACTGCAAGATTGATGGGGTACAACAATAGAATCAAGAATTAAGGGTGGTCGTCAAAATGGTTCTCCTGGGAATGGAAACAGAGCTTCTCCATTTGTGTTTTAGCTAACCAATCTCCCAGATCCCATCTCGGTCGAAATTCACGCAAATGAGTTCATACGTGAATGAATGAAGCATGTAGATCAACATCCAATGCCCCAAAGTTGCTTTCCAGATGATGATCTTTTCGAAAGCATATGAAACCAAAAAAAGTACCCATAGTGCCCTCACTCCACTACTTTGACATTTCATTAAATAGGTCAACTGTATTCAAAATACCTTTCTCTAATTTGCCCACAAGAATCTTACGAAACCACCCACTTGAATCATTGAAAAAGGCATCAAATGGGAGCCAACAAAATAAGACCCTCCAATTTTCAGAACAATTATTCCAGGAATTAAATACCTCAGGTCCAGTTTTCGTAGTATAAAGGAAAGAGAACATACGAAGGTGCATAAGCTGCAAATTGGCTTCTGAGTGTGTGAGCAAGAATGGTACACCTTTGTCTAGGTCGTTGCACCCATTCAGATGGGGTAGACTGTCGTTGTAGTTGGTAGAGATTCGGGAGCAACGTTGGCCAATGAGAAGGCAGAATATTATAGGCAAAGGTCGATGAAGGAAAACCCAACATTGACACAGTGACATTTGGTGGCGGACTGAGAATGACTGCAACCTTTTGTATTGCATCTGTTACATCGTTGTTCTCTCTCCCTAACCTAACAAGCCTTGATGCAACTTTAGCCACAGTGTTGGCAACTGCAATAACATCAGCAGCCCTTCCTGTAACCGGTCCTGCTTGAAGAACATGAGTATGTGCGACTATGGCAATGAACCCATCAATATGACAGCCCAAATCAAATGGCAATGAACCCATCAATATGACAGCCCAAATCAATCTTCCAAATATGGCCTTCTTCCAACACTGACTCATCACTGGCAAAAGGAAAGAGATGGCATACAGTGTTGTTCACAGAAATGCAAGTCGAAAAGGAAACGCCTCGTTCGATCTTCTTCTTCACATTTTTGTACATGTTGCCAGTTTGTTCTCGGATATATGAATCCCCTTTCTCACAAAGGTCCATAATCTTTGCTTTCGGTTTGCATTCAAATATTACCAGCGGCAGAGCCTTATTAACAATTTCAGCAACGCTATTGTATTTGGTACTTCCGGAGATACGAGATCCAGCTCATTCTCCTCTCTTTCATCGTCCGACAGAATTTCGAAGCTCAGTGAATTCTCTGATTTCAAAAATCTGATTGGGGGAAATCTGAGACCCGATAAAGGGAGTGCGGGGGCTTAAGTACCGACACCCAATGCAGGCACAGTAGCGCTTGGTTAAGCTTGAGACGATGGAGCAGGTGTAGACCTTTTTGTCAAAGATAAAAAGTCAGCGGAAGAGGAAGCAGTAGCTCCTAAAGCAGTGTGGAAGGAAAACGAGCTTACAAGCAAGCCCCTGGAAAAAGCTGCTAAGCTCGCAAGGGCAGCCATTGGAACCGTTGTTGCAGCGGTGCTAGGAGCCGCAGAAGTAACAGGAATCACAGAAAGAGACGGCATAGTGAAAGAGGCTTGGGTTGTAGTGCTAGTTGCTGAAGTCGTGTAAACTGTCGAATCGTAACGCAGGTCAAATTCGTAATGAGAGATCTGATGGGGGGTTATTAATTCGTAGACGGTTCTCGGAATCGAAAACCCACGAATTCTGTTCATACGACGATGGAGAGTAAATTTGGGGGAAAATTAGGGTTTGTGGCATAGGAATGAAGAGTTTGAGGGACGTCTATGGAGTCCGAATACACAACGAAAGGTAGTGCGAGGTACGGGAGGAAAATAGGACTGGTATATGAAAGAGCGATGAGAAGCTTAGGCATATACGAGGCTGGGTAGTCTGGTGGTCGATAGGTAAGATCAGAGGAGAGAAATGTGGGTTTATACTCAAATGGAAACTGGTAGTGATTGGGAGAAGGATGAGGTGGTGGAAACGGAGGCGGATTTGGATGTTCATACTGAGAAACATTGGTTTCTAGATTCTAATACAACACCATACCACTGGAATCATCCGTCACTCTTTTCCACGGCGCGGGAAGTGTGGGATCGATGGGTCCAAACCATAGATCCACGGTGGATCTCTGGCTCTGGTACCAGTTGATAGGATCAGACATGATAAAAGGAAATTGCAAGAAAGTAAATGCAGAAATGGAAAAGAAATCAAAGGAAATTCATATTCTTCATTCATGCCCAATTTAGATGAACATAGTAGTTTAAATACACAAAAGGATAGCTAGGGTTTAGTAGCTTAACATTAGCAATAGGCCTAATAAATACTAGTAACCTATGGTGGCCCAAAGGGTCCTAACAACTAGGCAGCAGAATTTGTCCCTTTGGATTTGGAAAGTTGTTCGGCCAATAGTATCTAATTCGTCTCTGTGTGCGTGGTTTGGGCCTTATTTAGCAAATATCTTCTGGCCCATTTTCCGTAATTGTGATATGTTCTATTGGATAGATTTTTATGTGGCCGAATACGAACTCGTACGCTATATTTTTTTTCTCAGTGTTTATATTTTATATTACAACACTTGGTATACTGATTTATTTTTCAAGTAAACAGAAAAATCTCACTTCTAACTGGAGAAATTTTTAATGTGCCAGAAACACGGCTCCGTATATTAAGTGCAATAATATAATTAGTTGGAAACTCAAAAAAAAATGTACCGACCTGTGTTCTTAATACACTAAAAACTTTTTCGTATAAGAGGTAGAAATCATGAGAGTTTCGCATTTGTACGAATTAAATGTTTATTTTTATTGAAAATGACATTCTAGTCTATTCTAAAAAGACGAAAATTGATACATTATTGTGTTGAAGAATATAAGTTTTTTATGGTTAAATTTTCAAGTACCTTGATTACCAAAAAAATAAAAAGTTTCAAGTACCATGACCGTTAAGGCAATACAGCATTAAGATCTGGATAGATACAAACTGTAAAAGAATAGTATCAAAATAATTGAAAGTGTTTTATGGTAAGCATAGTATCAAAATGAACACTTTCAATCATTTTGATACTATAGAAACACTTTCAATCATTTTGATACTATGCTTACCATAAAAAAGAGCTCGTTTAGAAAGTGTTTTAAAATTGATTGAAAGTGTTTTTAGTGAAAATGTTTATGGGTTCTAAAAGCACTTAAAGTGCTTTATACAAAAAAAAAACACTGCTGTTTTCAAGAAGTGCTTCTCTAAGATCAACTTACATTTTTACTAAGAATTGGTTCCAAAAACATTTTCATCAAAAATAATTTCAATTATTTTAAAAGTACTTCCAAACAAGTTTTATGACAAACCAGTGTGTATATTCCACATCCAATGACATAAAACTGTTATAATTTTTCTATTATAATTATGATGTATTGTTTACTCTGACGCTTTTAATCATTAAATATTTGCTCAAAAAATACAATTATCTAACTCTACCATTTAAAAACTAGAATATACAAGAATTCTCGCATATTGCATCACTTACACATGGATAGCATTTACAAAAAGAGTAAGATTCTCTCTAATCATATTCTCATCCCCTTCCCTCTCTTTTTTCACATATTGTTTTTTGTCTTGTTCTGACTACTAAAAATAAACACTAAACATTGACGTAACTTAACCGTAACTATTCAAATAGAAAGAAGAATGAAGGATAGAAAGACTAGGAGGAGAGAAAACCCCACTCCACGTCGTAGCATAATTTTTGTTCCTGTTTTAGTTTTGGGTTTTGTTTGCCTGTGAGTGGGCGAATCATAAGTTCCATGATATTTCAACTAACAACTGTCAATATACAAACCATTTTTCACAAACTACACCAATTTGTCAACGCAAAAAAGACACTGCAAAAACCAAACTACATTGTCCTACCGCCTTTCCGTTCGTCTTCTTTCTTTGCACAACGAGCAACAAAAACGCGGGACTCTCTCTCTCTCTCTCCGCCCTCCCCGTGCATCGTTATCAGCTCTTTTGATTTACAACGCCATTATCCTCTACTCGTACAGACACTGTACCGGTCAAATTTACAGCTAACATCTTCGTTTCCAACTTGGAATTTACGGCTGTGCAAGTTGTTCAACATCAGGCATTGACGGCGAGAATCCACCCGTCATTCTGCTAGGCGCTGGGGTGTTCCTCCGGGAGTGCCGTTTTGTGGCCACAGTTGCGCTCTCAGTTTCACCCTTTTCAAACGATTCATGGTCTTCTTCGTCGTGACACTCCTTGAAAACCGGATGGATATAGGCGCTCTGAAGATAACCTTTCAAATTCAAGTTCGGTTCTCTTGCTTGTTCCAGTGTATCCTTCATCATTGCTTCCTAAACGCCGAAAACAAAAAAAAATTAAACAACGATGATAATTTTGATGAGCAGATTACAAAGACAAGGGAAATCCCTACATACCTGTAATGGATATTTCTTGAATGCAGGTTCGAAACGACCTTTGCAATACCTATGGAACCACAAGGTCAGTACTGGAAGCGCAATGAGAAACGGCGTTGACTGAGCAGCTTTTTTTGTACTCAACAGCCCAAACAAGAGGAGTTGCGAGATGATCAATCCAGTGATAATACGACCGTGGACATCAGGCCAGAATGCCGCAGCGCTCTCATACTCCTGGTTATAGACATTTATGATCTGCATGTGGAGCATAAAAAAGATGGAGGTTAAAAATATCCTACAACAAAAGATATAACTATTAGAACGGAAGTATAATTTGATGCCAACTTTTTACCTGATGACGGAAAACCACATAAGCCAGGCCAAAGAAAATTATTATGAACGGAAGTAAGGTTGGTGTGACGGTGGCATACACAAGGCCGAGTAAGAGATACAACTGAATACGAGGCTCTCCAGTGTTGAAACCAATACTTCCAGGATTCATGGCCTCCTCCCTGTCCTTGTCAGTCTTCACCAGGAAGAAATTCTTCAAGTGGTATATTATCAGCGGTTTCAACATCAAAATCTCTGCAGCAATACCGGCCCATCCATCAACCATTATATACGTGATAAAGAAAGTTGCTTTCATTGGAATAGCAACACCAATTGTTTTTGGAATCCTGCGAGAATACAATAAATACTTCATTTTCATGATCTGAACCAAAATAAGAGACGGTGAACAACATATTAAAAAAAATTATCTTCAAGGATTACGTACTCGGTTGCTGATTGGTGAATGAAAGAATCTAGCTGTTCAAATGCAGTTCCAGCAATAATGCTCCCAAGGAATACATTCACCAGAGAGAAGAGATAGTATCTAGATGCTGCTCTCCGTTCAAGAGAAGACTTAGATGGATAGCCCTCAAATTTCGCCATGATCATCAATATGGTTGGTAGAAAAATTAGAAATAACTTCAGCGCAATTCCAGGTAGGAAACCTGCAATGACTGACTTAATGAATTTCCTGCATATCAATCAAGGTGATATTAGTAATAGTAATAATGAAAACTGGATACTAGGCTAAAAATTTCGAGGATGAAACAACTCACGCTTCTACAACGGGCTTTAGGAATGGAGCTGCTTTCTCAATTCCCTCGAGGCTTGCAAAAGACTGTACGATTGCAATGGGGATCATGAAAAAGAAGGTGAGAAAAAAGAATGCAACACCCATAATAAGCCTCTTGACTGTGAGTTGTACATATGGAACTGCCAGGTTTGGCCAATATACATCACGTGGCTCTGGAGCCCACTCGGTTAACCAAATAGTTGGGTTTCTGGATTGCTGAGTTTGTGCACAAACAGCGGCACCCCATCGAGTTTTAAAGGAAACAAAGGCGGCTGGCATGATAGACTTGGGATCATGAGCAACCCTCTCTTTTTCTTCAGCTATCTGAGAAAAAAGAAGAAAAATGCATTTGAATCAACCTCCTGGGGAAGTAGAGATTTGACTAGGAACTCAAGGAATTGTACTTACTTGATATGTCAATTTCTCAATCTCAGTTTCATAATGTTCAATTGCGTCAACTTTTTTTCCCCAGAGCCCAAGAAAACCAGTCTGATATTAACATATGCACAATATACAGGTTAAATCAGAAATTAATAAGTAGCTCTAAACACTGGAAACATATTAGTTTCTAACACATGAGCGCATTTGAAGTACCTTCCTTAAGGGTCTTGTTGCGGTTTTACTTCTATAAAGCTTATTTCGATAGTAGACAAGCCAGTTCAACATCTTTTTCTTCTTCTTTACCAATTTCGCAAGTGAGTTGGCATTATATACCACCTGCATGTAATATTCAGAATGGGGTTAATTAGGTGGAGATGTTTCACAAATTTATACCATCTAGGCAAGTAGAGATAATGTATTTATTAAAATAAGCACCGCCTAATTATTAACACTAAGCTAAATTTAAAATGCATGATAATGTTCTCTTATTTCAGAAACAAACCTGATGTGTAAGATAGTGATCTGGATGGTTGACAAGAAAAAAGTGCTCCACAAGCTCACTTGTAGATTCGTCGGTATCTGGTGGAACATTTTGAACAAGGACCTGCGGAAAAACAAAGCCATAAGTTTGGTACCTGAACACGGGCTTACAGAGTTGTTTTATCCTCTCTTTTTTACATCACTACAAAGCAATTGCATGAAAAGGAAATCAAAGCAGCCACATAACCTCCAATGTTTGAAACACAAAAGGTACCACAGTACTAACTCCCAACAATGTTCAAGTCATCGTATGTTTTATTTTCATAGTTATATGTTTTAAAGTCTAATACGATAATCTGAACAAGTAAACCGAGCACATAGTCAATCTCACTGTAAACTGATCTGGTCGG
Organism: Crataegus laevigata; assembly: GCA_963580275.1. Classification (NCBI taxonomy): domain Eukaryota; kingdom Viridiplantae; phylum Streptophyta; class Magnoliopsida; order Rosales; family Rosaceae; genus Crataegus; species Crataegus laevigata. The sequence goes on from OY756941.1 coordinate 40,983,463, forward strand.
CGTTCTTCTGTTGCAAGAAAATGCAGCCTCATATTGGCAACTTTCTCATACTCCTTCAGCAGCACATAGCATGTCCAAACAGTAAAGACATAGGCCATCACTATATGACTCCAGAATCTGTGAAATACAAATGACATTATTACTTATTATGTTGTCCAAATATATAAAACGACCATGCGTTGTACAGAAATGACATACTTCTAAAGGCAGGAAAAATTATCATCCACATCTAAAAATGACAATTTAAGGATAAGCAAGAAAGAGGGGTTTCTAACCTCGGCGATTTATCTGGGACGTTTGAAATTGAGAGCTTATCAATGTCACTTGAAGTAACATTCTTTATCTTTTCTAGATCCAAAGTGATATTTGTATAGTTGACTGGTACCAAAACAGCCCATGCAAGGAATGCTATAGGAACAAAGATTTTAAGCCTGGAATAAAAAAAGGGAATAGAGCAATAAACATCAGCTAACAAATTATATTTACAAAGGAAAATTTGGGTAGTGTTTAGTTAAAGCAGAACAAGTTTCTGTGATTGGGAAGCGAGGAATCATATAAGAAAGACAAGCGGAACATAATATTAACATACTATCACAGCAAAGACTATGAGTAGCAAGCATAAGAAGAAAGTGTGCACATGACGAACGAAAAGAAAATAATAAGAAAAATAAAATGGGAGAATTAATGCAGCATACCCTATCAAGTATATCCGCAAGTAAACTGCAGAATCCAATCCTGCATGATCAATAAGCTCTGGTTCCGGCATCCTCAGCGCATCTGGCATCCAATTCAAGAACCTTAAGTATGACCTGAAGTCCAGATTGACAAACTTGCGCACAAACGCGCCAGATTGAGAGGGACTCTCCCTCAATCCCTTAAAATACCATTTGGGAAAGTAGACCCTGTCGTTGAGCGGTTGAAGCCTAAGAAAGGCAAACACTAGAAAGAAAAGGAGCGCGCTGAGAATATTGATGCCCGCTCCAACCCCTAAATCTCCAAGTGTAGCCATTTATATCGCCCACAAACGACAATGCAATAACCTGTAAAACGAGTATGACCCCAATTAACATTAACGAAACAATATCCACACAAATGAATATCATATTGCCACAACCAATATGAAAGCACAAAGCCACAGAGAAACAGAAACCATGAACACAATTTCTCACAACCTTGGAACCACTGGACGTTGCGAAATTGCAAAGCAATCCCATCCAGCCAATATGGTAACAATTTATTCTAATCAGACAACTATGCACATGCAACAAGAACGCATCTACGAATAAAAGGCTACTGTATCAAAATATTTCCTTCTTTCGTTCGCGTTATATTATATAGCCTCTGTATCAAACACCATAAATTGGAAAACAGTCCCCAATCACATATTTTCCATGAAAGCGAGTCTTAAAACAACTACAAACAAGTAAGAAATAAATAAATAAAATAATTATTCGATGATCACGGTGAAATTACACGATAGCTGCAAAAAAATTCCATACAATTACCAACAGATGCAGTAAGGCATACAAACCCAAACTAAAAACAAACTGCAAAAATTAAGCATGCTTAAGGCTAATAACCTCGAGATTTAACTTCACAATTTGGCTGCTAAAACCCCCTAAATCTGAAGAAATAATGGAAGAAGGAAAGAAAACAAACCAGGGTTTTTATGGATCGGGGAAGTTGAATCAGAACGTGATCGAATTGCTTCAAATTTCAATTAAAGAAAGCATAATTCTTTCTTTTCTCTCTCCTCCCAATAAACCCAAGAACTCACGCTACTGGGAACGTGCTTCCACTGCAAAGTCTGCACCTTTGAGTCACAGCCACTGAGAAAATTAACACAGAAGTGGGGAATCAAACTGCAGCAATCGCTTTCGTTCGTGGACAGGCAAATTCCAGAGAGAGAGAGAGAGGAGGAGGAGGGTGGTGGTGGGGTTTTGGGGGTTTTGGTTGGCGTCGGTTTTACTTTTTGTTGTATGGATTTCTGGATTAAGTAAAATACTTGTCTTAATAACGTCGCTTTACTTACTTTCGGTGTCGGCAAGGAGGTGTGCGTCACACTGTGATGTCCAACGGCTACTTTTTTGTGAAGATCTGGATTGTACGATGGCGAAAGGGTTGCTCACGCGCGGTTTGGTGAGGGTGGACGCACGGGCCAATAGGAGTGGAAAGTTGTTGGGGCTGTTGGGCTCCCACCAAAAATGAGTAGGTTGCAGATTAATGATCGTTACGGTAGAGAAAGATTAGGGTAGGGTTGCGTATTTGTAGCGTAACTCTCACAAAAAAATGATTTTTCTTTCTTTTTTTTGGTGTGAAACAGTTATTTGGTGTGAAATATGTCCGCTAACGACCTTATATTTTAAAAAGGTCTTTTGATATGGGTCTAATTTTATAAGTCTCTTTTTATATGAGTCCAATTTTATAAGTCTCTTTTGATATGAGTCCAATTTTATAAGTCTCTTTTAATATGGGTTCAAAATTAGAGATAAATCAAAAGTAAGCACACAATTTTAGGCTACAAAAATTGGAGCCAAATCAAAAGTAACTAAAAAATAGATCCATATCAAAAGAGGCTTATAAAATTGGATCTATTTCAAGTTTCTCTTATTTATTTGGGGTCTTTAACGAAATACTCTTAATACTGTTTCTTTTAATGAAAAATTATATTTTTACACTAAAAGTCAATCATGATACTAATCATTTTATTATTTATTTTGTCCTTATCGTTAAAACTCAAAATTTTCAAACCATTTTTATTAGTTTTCTTTATATTTTACGTATCGGTTATGTGTTAGTTTTTTTTTATCAAGTTAAATGTATTAGGTTTGACGGTGACACCACTTCAAGTTTTACTAATTTAGCTAGTGTTAGAGTATCTTCAATGGGTATGTAAATTTTTTCTATCAAATTCTTAATTGATAGCTGATGTGGCATTTTGAAACATGATGTCAATTTTATTTATATAGCAACCGGTATGTTAGTTATTATTTTACTACCATATAGGGCCCACCTTAAAATAAAATAAACAAAAAAATTAGGGAAATTTTATTTGAACCCATGTAATCTTTTTCTACACCCAACTTAAATTTAAATTGTTAATTATCTATTTTACCCTATTGCATAATTACTAATAAGTACAAAATGAAATTAATAATAAAACTCAAATTTATCAATAAACTCATTAACCTCTTGTAGAGAAAAATAAGTTTTTTTTATTGATGGATGGCGATTTTGAAGTTTTTAATCCTCCAACTAAGGTATGACTCAATTTATGAAAAAAAAATTCGTTTGATTTCAATTTTTTAAAAGTTTAGAAGATGAGTTTTGCTTCCTTCGCTCAAGACAGCACTTCTTGACCCAGACCTAGGATTTCCATACTTCACAGCCATAGATTCACTGTATAACGAAGGAGTCACGTTACCTAAGCCAAAGACTGATGGGTTTTTCCAGACAATCATCCCAAGGCTAGTCAAGACCATTACAGATGGTGAAGATGATCTTTTGCTCTTTGAGACCCCCGAAATAATAGACCGTATGCCTCCCTCCCTCTCTCCCTGTGTATAGATTGCGATCGAGCAAAACTTTTAAAATAATGATTCTCTCATGAGGAAAAGAAGAGACCACCAAATTATTGGTTTCACCCTGCATATGACAGAGCTGAAAGAAAAAAGGCAAGTTTCTGGGTTTGGTAGCAAAAAAAAAAAAAAAAAAAAAAAAAAAAAGTAGCAGCCATGGAAATGCTAGAATGAAGAGGGGGTGGGGCAAGGACGCCTCTTTTAAAAAAAAATCAATTATAGATGTTATTTAATAAATGGAATAGGTGTAAAGATAACTTAATATTTTGAATTAGGTTTGAGAGGGTAGTTTAGGTAATAAATTTGGGTTTAAATAGAGATTAATTTTTTAATAAAAAACAATATGGGTGAAAAAAGTAAGTTGGGTGTGAAAATAAGTTACATGAGTTCAAATAAAATTTTCCAAAAAATTATTATTGAAACTTTATCTTGTGGTGGATTAAGGGTCTCATGAATTAAAAATAATAATAAAGTAGAAATGAAGGCAGCATCAAAATTAACGCTGAGGCCTGACTGTCATTTCAAGTTAGCTAAAAGACTCTTCAATTGGAGCAATATTTGTTGTCAAAGGTTAATTAGTTGGCATTCCACATAAGATTTACACCTCTTTTAGAAATGGGCCCACGTGTTAATTTATTGTTTTGATTGTTCGGGGTTTTACAGGCTTTGCATAAGATCTTGCTTAATTATCGTGGTTCAAGTTTTATAATTCACCTAAAAATTTATTTTTCATTGAAAAGAATAAATGTTTCTATTCAAAAATAGAAAATGATTTGGAGATGAATGATTATTTATTATCTTTTTTTTATAAATAAATAAGCATCGGTGTTAAATAATTTTTTTAACAAATAATATTATTCATACTAAAAAAATAAGTTTAACCTCACAATATATTAAGAATAATGTGATTCAAACTCGCTTTTAATGTCAAATAGTTGGTTATAAAAAAAACAGAGGCAGATTCTCTGCCCTCCTTATTCTTGTGTCTTCCTGTTTGTGCGATCACGGTTAAGCCATGTTAACATTTTATATTACTATTTATTTTTATCTTTTTATCTCTATTAAAAAAATATAAAATATTAACATAACTTAATTGTGATCACACAAAATAAAAAAGCACGAGAATAAGGAGAGCAGATAATCTGCCTAAAAAAAACAGAAGAAATGAAGTCCGCGTTCGTTAGGACAATGATATTTTGCCACCAAATACAAGCGACCTTGGTTGTTTTGGCCCCTTTTGTTTTTTGGTTGATTTGTTTTTGTTTTTGATTGATTTGTTTTTGTTTTTAGAAAAGGTAAACTTTTGTCTTTGATTGATTTGTTAACGATGTGTCGCGACTTCGTGAATTGAGCGTTTGCTGCGCCATGTGGACAAGTAAAGTGAAGACAGCTCGGACACCGTTGGATTAAGACCGGCTACAACGGATCGGAAACTATTACGCAGCTGTGAATCTTGGAGTGTGACAGGATTCCAAGAAATGGACGAATGGATTATGAATTCTCTCAACAAGGGCCCAAAAAAATGTCACAATCACACCAAATCCCCAAAAGATAAGAGAGTTGTGGTAAGGCACGCTCATAATTGTTGGCATATATTTAAAAAAAAATTAACAAACAATGTTCTATATTAAGGAAAGAAAGATATGTTTAGTTGGATAATGAACTAATAATACTGTGGTTCAAATTCGTTTTTGACGAGAATCTGAATTTAAGACATTTCACTTACAAGTGAAGAAGAAACTGTAATACTAGCGGTTGTTGGTATATTAAAATATCAATAATATAACATTTGATTTTGGAGCTTAATAAAAAATGACATCAAGTAATATCTTTAGAAAAGGAGTGGTGCTCTCCTTGTTTTTTTTCTATCACACACATTTTATTTCATTTATGTTATAGAATCGAATGAATTAAAAAAAAAAAAAAACCAAAATTAACAAGAGTTTGTGAAAATATGTGATCATATGTTAGGAAATACATCCTCATTTTTAAAAAATATTCGTGTATTTTTCACCATACCAAAAATCACAAATTTTGAATTCAGGGACCAAAAGTTTAGTTATAAATTATTTTTCAATTAATTCTTTTATCTAATGCAGCTTAATATTGTTTTTTTTTTTATAATTTTAATCCACTTTAACTTTATTTATTTATAATCACTAAACAAGTCATGTTGAAAGAGTAAAAATATTGGAATACTTTTCCCACCCCCTTGGACTTGTGCACCTTATTTTATTATTTTGCAATTACAAATTGAGCCAATTAGATTGATGACCACGTCATATTCAAAGTGGACATTCAAAGATTAACATGTCAAAGAAAAGGAGATACGGCACTAATTTAGCACTATATAATTACGTCATTTGATTCCATAGTTCCAAGTTTTTTGACTGAATGGTCGGCAACAGCATTGGGTTCAAATATAATAGCATATATTACACATAATGGATCTCATCCACCACAACCGTCTATCTTTTAGAACGTCATTCATAGAATATTCTTGTAAAAAATAGACGAATCCAAAACTATTAAAACATTCATTTGTAGTGAATAAAACAGATGAATTCAGTTCAACAAAGAAACCCTAAACCCTTAATCGACAATCATATAATTTGAGATTTTGGTATTTCTGGTAAACAATATCTTCAAGAAAAAAAATGATGTCACGAATCCATTCCCTTTATATATTAATAGAAAATATGCTTTGCTTTGCTTAATTTGGTCATTCACTTGACAAATTATACAAAAGCATAATTAGACAAATGGAGAGCGTTGTAATGCATTGATTGAGTCTTTTTTGACAAGAAAGTAGTGCTTTTTCTTTTGGTCAGTTCAAGAAAGTATGCTTGGAATATTATCAAGCTTTCAAGCTTGATTTTGTGCAGATCCTTTTTTTTTTTCTCCTCGCTTATAGAGAGTCATTTTTTGAATTTGTAAATCATATCATAATATGACACGTGTACAAAAATAATTAGTTAAAAAGATATAATCGAGTCATTTGAAAACGTAGGAAGCATGTAACATGAACGTGCACACAACGTACAATAATATACAAATAAAGTAGAAACTTGGTTTGCTTATATGAAGTCTAAAATGTTTCACACGTAACAGGCATGCCATGCTTTGAGTGTATGGAAGTTTGCAGTTTCTGCACCTGTATTTGCAGGTGGGCTTCTCCCAAACTGAGATTAATCGTTAGATAATTTGATGTAGTTTGGCTTATAATGATGTGTGGCTCTCACATCAAAGGAGTACAATAATATTCTACCATCTAAAAGTAGGTGGTCGTCATTGCATTGAGACTCTTTTCAGATAAAATCTCGTAGGGTCTACTATTTTTAGAATTTTCCTTCCAGTTTTACTATCATACGATGTATGCGACCGATCGAGGAGAGGAAGAGAATGAGTTCTGTATAGCTGAGCATGAAATTTTCATCAAATGGAAACATAATTAACACTGCGAACATGATCGGCTTAAGATACTGTGGATGATTGCTATTCCGAAAGAAGAAGGATTAGGACTTTTGTTCTTGAGGTCACTTTGTCTTGGCATGTCTAACAAGCATGATGTTCTACGTACCACCTCCTTGACATTAGATTGACTAGATCCGCTTCACTTTCGTAAAACGGACCGGCATCCCAGTTCTCGTTCAACGATGTGAGTGTCATCAGCGCAGCCACAATCGATCTCATGTTCGGTCTCATTTGAGGGTTTCTTGTGTGCAAGCTTTCGCAAGTTGTGCCATCTGCACCCGAAAAGGCAGCATTGCCTTGCTCGAAAGAAAAAAAAGATTACTGTAGCTTAAGTCTAGGCATAATAAAATCTGCATTCCGAAATGAAATTTTTCCTTAGAGATTGAGTCAAGGGGACAATAATCCCCGAGTCTGGGGTCAACAAGTTTAACAAGATCTTCACCGCCGATTAAGAACATTTTCAAACTGCATCACATTAAGTGTGTTTTCTTGTCACTCAGGTTATGGAAAACCTTTTTCTGGGGTTTTACTAATTGGAAAGTACGGGAGGAAAAACTACCAAATCAACAAGTCCCTTTGATTCAGCAACATATTCATTTGTCCTGACAACAGCTTCCTTGGCAGATATTAGTTCACAAAGAACAACACCAAACGCTTAAACATGTTGAATATCGCCATATTGAGCATACTTAAATAATCAATCATGTCAATAAATAGAGTAAAAGTTGAAGAAAATTGAGTAGACGTGAGATTATCTCAATGCGTCCTGTCTTTGGAAAATTTTGTTAAAAACAATGACATTGAAATTGATGCTATATTGGATGAACATCCGTTTAATAGCCTGATTAATGGATGAATATACAATACGTACATTATGGCCACAAATTAAAATAGGATAATGTGTATATGAGCATCTTTGGACCTGGGATTACAAATTAATCCACCACCAGAAAGCTAAATCAAGTCCTCCATATGATTGATTAGCAGTTGTCCTATTCCATTCACGTAGACTCTTGTCTAGCATCTTTGACAAAACAGGCATCCACAGATGCAACTGTGTTATTTGTCTTTTAATTCCCAGAAATTATCAGATAATCTCTTCAATTATTCTCTAATTATTGTTTGAGCACTGTCTGAAAACCGTCCATGTGTTTTCTATGAACGAGAGTAAAAGACCTAGCGAAAGACGGAATAAAACCAAATCCAGTATATTTGTCTAATATATTGCCAGTCACAGCAATTGTCATGCATACGATTTATTAATGACAATTAGAAGAATTAAATACATCATGGTTCATCTGAGTTCTAATCTCCTGCAAGTGTACTAAAAACTATATTTAGCTTATGAGAGAAATTTCGGCAGAACTGTCTGATTAGGATAGTTCTCACATCGCATGGGCTAGCGTAGAATTGAATGGAGCTAAAATACAAGAATCATGTGTTTTTGTGTGAGGCTTTCTATAAATGGTGTGATTGGGCGCCCCTCATTTAACTTTTTATGGTTTCTAAGGAGTATAGAAATGAATAAAAACCAGAATCCTTGGACACATGTTTATTGCCACAATAGCAGTTCACTGTTACATTGATTGGAACTTTCTCCAAAAACTGAGTTAGCACATAAAAATTCAAATTAGCAAAAGCAGACTCAGCAAATATATTGTAGGTATCACCATGCTGGTTTTTGGCTTCAAGCAGAGGACAAGAGCAAGAGAAACATTCATTTTCCTATGTCCTAAGAGCAAGTCCACCCCTAAGGACTTTGTGCCAGCACCTAGCTCATTTATCCATTCAAGTGAATAGTAATAGACTCCAAACAGTAATATGCCAAAGCATCTCCACCCCTAACAAAAAATAGTCTAGTCCATTTTATTAAAATATTATTATTATTTGTTATAAAATAATAATTTTATTAAAATATTATTATTATTTGTTATAAAATAATAATTTTATTTTTAATTTCTGAATTTATAAAAAACAAAATAATAATAATTGACACACCCCGACCGAAATCAAGGCGTGATGGCCGTCACGTGAACGTGATGGCTGTCACGTGAACGTGACGTAACCATGTGCATAATGCGGAAGCAAGATTGATACTAGGAATATGAAAGAATTAAAACCAAACGACTAGCAGTCCGAACTAAGGTGACGTGCTAGTGAGTGAATTTATAGTGCCTTTAGGGTGCGTTTGGTACGCGGGACGGGACGGGACGGGACGGGACGAGGCGTTCCGTCCCGCGTTTGGTACACCTAAAACAAGTGGGACGAGGCGTTCCACGGGACAAGTTTTGGATGATTTTTGGTTCCACCTCCCCCCCATGGAACGGGGTTGTTCCACGTCTGTGGGACAGAAATTTTTAACATTTTAGGACAACAATGCCCCTTGTCTTTTTCAAAATTTACAACATCCGTCCCGTCCTGTTCCGTCCCGTCCCGTCCCGTCCCGTCCCGTTCCGTCCCGTCCCGTCTGCGTACCAAACGCACCCTTACAGAACCAAAGCATAAATAACTAAGTGCAGTCAAGTAGAAAGTACTAAATGCAATCGACACCCGAAGGTGGTCCTACATGAGGGAATTCTGTCAGAACGTCCGGAAAATCCTCGTATGCCACCAACGAACCCTACTTAATACCTGGAGGCGCAAAAAAACAAAGTTGAGTGGGTCAGTAAAACAAATCTTTTTAAAATCATTCTTTTCTCAAAAGCTGTAACCCCTCACCGTAAAGCCTGTATAATTTCCCAGAAATAAAGTATATACTCATATACATATATATATATATATATATATATATCTCAAAATCATGCTGTGAAAACCAGAATCTCTACTGAATGCTCATCATAGCTCTATGGATGTGATCAACTGTCTGATAATTATCTTAGCCCTCGGTTACATATATATAGCTCATAATCCTCTCATCATCTCATCATATCAACTCAGCCCTCGGCTATATATATATATAACCTGCACATAAATCAATACCACCTCTAGTGGTCTGCAACTCATCACTGTATATAGAATAATATGTTATAGTGCTACAATCACGTGAAGACTGTGCGAATGACTCGCGGGTCACCTACGAGTCGAACCCACTTATAGTGGTCTATACGACAGGACTGTGCACATAACTTGGATCCAAGGCGAGCATGCGGTGCGGGAGGTGAACAACACGTGAAAGACTATGCCCCTACTCTGGGCGGGAGCACTAATATAAATGTGCAGGTGTATGAGCTTTAATCACATCATTTCACTCATTCATATCACATCATTTCATTCTCATCATAACCAATATAGAACCTTACCAGATACTTACCTGTGCGTCCGCAGCACCATCACAATTATATGCAAGTACTAATGCATAATTAAAATAAATAGATAATTTACATGGCATCTCAAATCATTTCATCATTTAAATTCATTTCCTGGGAAAATAGCATTATATATAGGTATATACGGAAAAACAACTGCCTACTCACTAATAAATAGCCGGGTCGTAACCCCCAAGTCTAGCATGGCTACGCTCGTCCTCGGGATAGGCCTCGCCTATATGAGAAGTAACTGAATAAACGTTATTTAACGTACATAAACGGAACTTCAGAAATAACTTCTCATACGATGATCAATTTTGGCATTTAAACATACCAACGTGATCTACTCGTCACGAACACCTAGAAATTTTTAGAATAATTTTTCCGGCCTCCACACGCCGCCACGCGCGGTCATGTGACTTGCACACTGATGGCGTCAGCTAACGCCGTCAGGTATATACCGGGAATATTCCGTTATCTCTTAACTGAAACCGTTAAAGTTAACATACGACGTCAGCATATTCCGTCAACTCTGACGGAATATGCCGTCATCTCTTACCTCAAACTCTCTGGCGACCGTCGCCGACGCCGAAAACTGGGAATTTTTCGAAACCTTGTATCTCCGCCAATTTACATCCATTTTTCTCGATTTTTATGTCAAATTGAAGCATTCGAAGAGTCGAACATAAATATACTTCTTTTAAGCCTTAAAACCCACGGGATCTAGCTGGGAAATTTCGAGAAAAACCAGCCAAGCTCCGATCTTAGGCTTCCCGACGTCCAAACACCTCCAACGAACGTCTCCGAGCTTCGTTAAGACCTCACTAAGCTTCCTATAAGCTTCAAATTCCCAAAAACACAATGTTTAACAACTGCATGAACAGTACTTATCTCGGGGTTATGATTTCGACGTGAAATCGAGAGCTTCCTTACCTGAAACTAGTGTCGTTGTGTTCCTGAGCTTGTAAAGAACACAATGGTACCTTTAGTTCCTACGATCTGTGAAGTTTTGGGCATCTTAGAGCTTGTCCGTATGAAATGGAAGAAATAGAGAGTATGAGAAAGAGAGTACGGGACTGAGAGGAGAGAGAGAGAGAGGATGTTAATTGGTTTATGTGGTCCAAAAGCCACCAATCCAAACAAATATCTCTTTAGTTTCTAATTGGTCCCAAAATGTAGGAAATTATGTAATTGGACCAATACATTAACTCAAAATGCAATTACGTACTCAACGCTCGAGGGTAAAACCATCAATTCACATCAACTGTACAAGATTCCTGGGACGGGCTGTCACAATAATAATAATATCTATATTTATTAAAAACTTTATGTATTTTTTAAAAGTGAAATTCTTAATTTTTTGGGGGAAAAACGTGGACCGTTTTAAAATAAAATTCAAATTTTTTTTATCTTTGGAAATCTAACGGTCTAGAAAACCTAGCCGTTGGAAATCCAACGGCAAAGAGAGGGCCACGTCATTAGATTCCCCCGAAACACAAGTGGGCTGACAGCCCTCTGCAATCCTGTCGCCTACTCGCGCCCACGCGCCAGCCAAATAGGCCAGCTCTTGGGTCTGTCAAAAACGGGCTGGGTGCCAGGCAACTTTTTAGGTTGGAGTAAATGGACATGGGGTCAGTCTGTTTATTTGACTGGGTGCTGGGCAAAAGCATGTCCGGTAGACTTGCTCTAACTAAGTAGTTTAAAATTGGGGTAGGCAGGCTATGGGCCAATGGGTCGAAGTAGGAGAAAAACTTGAGTCAGAGTGTTTGATCAAGTAAGTTCCTCCCCGTTGTGGGGGCACCTTTCACAAATAAAACTTGTATATTGGTGGCACCCAATCTTATATGGTGTGAATATTCTCCTAATCAGGCAATCTCATTGAAGAGCTTCTCTTGATGTTGGTCAATTCTTTTGATTCTCCTCATTTCTGAAATCATTGCGTACCTATGCATAAATAACTCATCAAAAGTACAAAAGTAAATATTTTACACAGAATGAGACAGTACTTGGCTATTGAAAAATCAGCAGCAGCTCCTGCTGCTAGCCATTCACAAATGGACACGTGTCCAATCTGAGATTGAAAATCAATTATTTAAACACGTGTTCATCTGTAATTGGTTAATAGCAAGAGCAGCTGCTGCTGATTTTTGAGCAACCAAGTTATGTCAAACTTCCAAATAAACAAAGCCAAGTATGTTTAATTCAGAAAAGCATTGACCAAATTTTTTTACTTTCATAACACGCATACAATGTCATCGTAGTGTTCTGTGCTAATTATATAATGTTATATAAAAAGAAACACATATATAACGTTGTATCATTACTACGAACGAATAGGATAGAAAAACTTGAACAGGTGGGCTCCACAAATGGATATCAAAACTCCTACTTGCTTGGCGGGTAAGCTCTCATAGATATTTTGGACAGTGGAGCTGGACTTGTGGAGCATGAACTTGAAGATATTTTTTATCCCAAATATCTGATCATCCCAGTTCAGTCTGCTCTGCTCTGTTCTGCTCTCAGTCAGTTATCCATGGAATCCTCTGCGGCAATTCTCCCACTCTCTCAGCTTCCTTCTGTTTTCCCACAAAAACCCAACAGAATCAAATTACCTTACAATCCTTCTTGGCTATCCAATTCCAAACCAAGAGCCTCTCGTCCCCCTCGCATGCACTGCAACAAGATGTATGTCCCTGGTGGGTACTTAAGTAAATTTACGTTTGCTCCACACCTATATTTGTTGATCCCTTTAGTATTCCAAGTCAATCACGCATCGTCGTCTCACGTGACATTGCATTATTCACTTGCATATTGTTTTGCGTTTTAATTTTCCAACATGTCGTATGCAGGATTTGGAGAAGCGTCGCCGGAAGCCAAGGCGGCCAACAACCTCCACAGCTTCTTCACTTATGTTGCAGTTAGGATTGTCTGTGCTCAGCTTGAGGTTCTTTCCTCCTCCTTCCCTTTGTTCTTAATTTCTTAGTCGAATTTATTTGTATTTTCGGGTAGTATATATTTGTTAACAGTAAATTTCTCAGAGCAGAGTTACAACACGGAGGCATACGAAGAGCTGATGGAATTTCTGAGTAAGAACTCGTTGAATGATGGAGACCAATTCTGTGCCAATCTGATGAGAGAATCTTCCAGGCATAAGGGTCTAGGTAAAGTTCATATCCAAACAACTTCCAGGCTCCTGCATGCTACATAAATTCTCTATGCACAACGTCTGTTCTTTATTAAAAACAAACACATACTGATATTGTCAAAATATTATCGATAAGATGTTGAGAAATTTTATTAAGGACAGTAATAAAAACAGACATTCGTTTCATAGGGGAATTACTTACCTAATCTGACTTTTGACATCGTGGGTTTATTTGTGATTTATGTGGCGTCCACATGGCAGCTTTGCGCATCCTAGAGGTTAGTCCATGACTTGTGAATTAAGTCAATTTAGATAGAAGGACGGATTCCTTCCATCAAATCCACTAAGATAACAAATTCAGATTTTTAAAATTTGATCTAACGGTTACAAACATGGGTTCATTTTAAAAGTTATAATAACTTTAACCGTTGAATCAAATTTTAAGAGTTCGAATTTGTGACCTTGGTGAATTTGGTGGAAGATACGATCCCTTTCCAAGTTGGATGCTTACGTTATTTGTTTTATAATCCACCAACTTGTTAACATTGACAAATTTGATTATGGGGGCTATTTTTTGTGTCCAGGTTCGATCTGCATACTGTAAAAATGATTTCGAGTGGGACAACTTGCAGCGATTAGCCTTCAAGGTCAGGAATTATTACCTTTCATTTTATTTTATCCCCCATGCCATGCGTAAAAGTAGGGTTGGCAAACTGGTTCTTTTGTCGTGTTCATGTTGTTTACATGTTATACTTATTATCTTAACGGGTCGTGTCGTTCTTAACGAGTTCTTATCAGGTAGTCGGATAACTACCCAATTCATTAATGATTTATGTTTTTTTTTGTGTCGGATTAACGGTTTACGCAAGAAATTGTCGTGCATAATGTCTACGTATAGAAACAATATCTTATCATGGTTCTTAACGGGTGATCCGATAACAACCCGTTTTGTTAATAAGTTCTTAATAAGTGACTCGATAACAACTCGAATTATTAACAAGTTGACCGAAAACCTGTCATTTATGTGTCTTTTTATGTCGGGTTAACGAATCGTGCAAAAATTGCCTGACCTAGATAAAAGCAGCTACTTATTTTACCCAGTTATACTTATAGCCTATAGGGATAACTAGAAAAGTTACCCTTTTTATGATTCTCAATAATTTCTCATTCTTTTGTTTGTAGATGGTGGATGAATCCAATACGAGGCTTATGAGAGATTACGTCCTTGAAATAAGTCATGTGGAAGGTGATCAGGGGAAGTGACAATTGACCCGATCGAATCAATACATAAAGATGAAGCAGGTTTCCAACGTGGGACTCTATTCTGTACATGCTTCAACAGTTGCGGCAATGTCAAATTTAATCTGTTGCTATCGATAGTAAATGTATGAATTAAATGTATGGATTACAGTTGCTTTCAAATTACCAGATGCAAATCATGCAGCACCTTATTTACTTCTGTATTATATTTAACTGCCAGCAGTCTGCAATCTTGAATTTATTTACAGTCTAAAATATGACATGATGTTCAAGCCCTGTGACAAAAGGGCAGAAACAAAAACAACTTCTCATAAGAAATATAAGTTTACTAAAAAATTCTCATCTGTTTTGGTTTTGAAAGTTAATCACAGTACCATGCATGACTGCCAATACCTTTTACATGATAAGTTGGTAATCACAAAAGTGACCGTCGATGAATTTTACATGAGAAGTTAGACATAATAAACTTTCTTTTTAAACTTGCGATAATTTTATATTTTTATACAACTAACATTGAGGGAGGAAGGATTGAAATTGGAATCTTGAGCGAGAGGTGAATATTCTTGATTAATTAAGCTTCAAATCATTTTCGAAATAAACTATCTTAAGGAAAAGAACTCTTATTTTTTATGATTTGTTTTATAAGATATTAGAGGAAACTAAAACAAATCAGTCTTTCATTCATTTATACTCGAAAACATTTCACTCAATTCTAAAAGTAACGGTTTTTCTAAGAGAGATCCTCCTAGCACAATCGGTGGAGATTCTGTTTTAAGAGAGATTCTCCGTCATGTTGTCAGTGTCAAACTGATACAGAATTGGCTTCTCGTATCTTTAAAATACTATCCGTGGATTCAAAAAATTAAAGCATTCCACTCCATAATCAAGGCATTGGAATCCTCCGTGCTTTGCTCCAAAAAAAATGTTTGAATTGGCAACTAAAGCCAAAGTTAAATATGATTTGACATAAAAACAACATCACGTCCATGGTATTTTCCCAGAAGTTAAAATTGTTATTAGGTGTGCTTTTCATTTACTTTGGATGAATTATGTTTTGCTTGCAGAGTGTGTGCCGGAGATGTTTAGTATGGAGGGAAGAGGACAAAAAAGACAGCTAAAACAAGAGATAGATGTGCCAATTTTCATTGCATTGTTCGAGTGATTTTAATGTGCACATAACATATCCTTTTACTTGCACATGTTACTACTCCCTTCCAACCCCATATGTGCTTCGTCAAGAAAAGTCACTTGTGTGAGTCGTCTCCTTGCCAATACAATCTGTGCAAGCACGTTATTTAAGGTCTAGAACAAAGAAAGCAGAGCTGCATTAATCTCAACAAAAAGTTCAATAAAAAAATTTGTATCTATTTGGTTATGAAAGTTGGTAATCACAATACCATCCGACCACAATTGTGCAACAAGTTGGAGAAAACTAAACAAAATAGAGCGCTGATAATAGCGAACAAGATTTCAAGATCCTCCTCCGAACTTATATATGCGCTGACCCCACCAATGCTTCCTCTTCTTTTGTTGAGTTTGTCAAATATCAGGCTCGTCGGGACATTGAGAAGGGCTTTGTCCACTAAAACCATGCCCGAGACGGCAGCTTCCAATTCTTCTGATTCGTATCTTCCATCATCTTTCTCCGCCATCAAAATGCGTCAGCAATGTTCGATGGACCGGATCGAATTCAGAATGCGCCGTGATTGGAACGACAATTCCATGTGTGCGAGAGCATTTGGATTCTTGGCCTCCGCCGTTTCTTTATATCGGAAGAGGACGACACTTATGACATGATACTCTCTGAAATGCACTATGTGTTGGAAATTTTAAGTTTGAGTTGAAATTTCTTTGTCCCACATTGACTATTCACAAAAGTTCTCCTCCCTTTATAAGGCTTTGTCCCTTATAGAAAGTGAATGGAGAATAGGCCTTGGAGAAGGAAAATTGGGCTCACCCTTGGAGTTGGGCTTTAGGGTGTGCTAATTAAATTAGTAATTAATATATATAATTAATTATCAAAAGATGGGCCTTGGGCCTTGGGGGCTCGGGCTCTAATATTTAATTAATTAATTAAATTCGAATTTAAATTTTAAACTTAACAGACTCATCTTTTCAGATGAAGTCTGCAAAGGTTTCTGAAACATATGAAGCAGCACATCCTTTGAGTGAACAGTCACCTCTCCAAAACATGTCTGTTGCGAACAGACATGTGCACACTATAAATATAGGCATCTGCATATCATTAAAAAAACACAGAAAATCATAAATCTCCATTCTACATTCATAACATTCATCCTGAGAGAACCACAAAGATTTCGCCAGAAGTTAAAGTTTTCCGGTGCTGGAATCTTAACTTGATCGTTGAATCCTGGTGAAACAGTCGTCTGTAGAACTACAAGCACAGAGTAGGGACGAAATTCTGTTTCAAGGACATTGCGGTACGCAAGCCTCGATCTTATTGTTTCTGTATAATTTTAATTTTGTTGTTAGAACATTGTTCATTAATTTATCCGCATTTATTTATTAGCATAATCAGATTTATCATTGATTGTCGATACATATCCAACACTATGTACTGTGGATATATATATACTAATTCGAGAGAAGCAAGGAGGAGGGAGAGGACGTGGCCCGTGGGCGTGAAAGAGATCGAGTAAATGACTAATTTGTACTTTGATTTTGTTTTCATCAAATAATAATTGGCTCTCTTCTCCTAATTCTAGCATTCCCAATCCTAAGAATCAGTTTAGTATTTCATTTTGTTATAACTTATATCCATAGCAGTCATAGTATTTACTAATATAATCACGACGTACATTCTTATTTAACCTACTATCGCGTTCGTGTCTAAATTACTCGATTACAATTTGCTTGAACCTTCATTTATATCTTTTTGTCTAAATTACTACTATTACAATTTGCTCAAATTCTGGTTCAATGATTAACCATCTACAATGAATCTTCATTTATATCTTTTTGGCTAACTAACTGACTAATCTTGACCACAATTTTCAGTAGTTACACATTAATCATTTTGTTGTTCATCTTAAATTTGATGTTTCTTTTCTTGCCTCACGAAAGGACCTTTTCGGGGGGTTGGGTCACTTCGACTTCCCGGCTCAAATCAGATGTTTACTGATTTAATAAGATATACGGGTGGAAATCCAGCCAGACTTGTATGTCGCAGCTCTCCAACCTCACCATGTTAGCATATGTCGATAATATAGAAAATATGTAATTTTGACCTCTTGTTTCGAGGGCTTCAAGTCTTACCATCTTCACCAAACAGATTATACAAGCATTTTTCCATGGAAATGTAGGGTCTAAGCATCGTTTCTCACACGCGCATGAACATGTGAGGCATTTATTATGGTGACTAAAGCATTAAGGTATCACTTCTGTACACAACTAATTGCTTAAACGTAGGATGAGTCCTGTGCTGAAATACTACTGAGCAAAGTCTTCAATTTGCCCCAATCTACAACCATGTATCAGTAATATCATTAAGTAATGCTTGACATTCGAGATGTTCTACTCAGACTGAAATCTATGAGCAATACCTCCACTTTGATGGAGGCTTTTCTCTGAGCGGTTTGCCGTCCAATTGATTCTTTCGACCATCTAATCCACAGTAAGAAAACTCAGACTTTGGTTCCTCCCTGAACCTTAGTGTACGGAGCCTAATGACCAAGAAATCTGAGCTCTTGGTTTGTGTGAACGAAAAATTAGAATTCTTAGTTTGTTTGAGGTGGGCTAGCAGAATGAGTTAATGAAGACCGTCAGATTCAATTTGAATGGTCTAGATTGACTAGTCCTTAGGCTCCGGATGATAAGATCTGGAGTGAATCTCTGTCCTATTAGTTGTAGCAATTAAAAGAGAATGGCTTAATTTCGTCCCTTTTTCGACATAATGGAGTGATATGTGAGGGTGAACTAGATTTTGGAGGTTTAAAATCACCGCATTCATGGTCTCGCGTGTCAAAAAAATTGTAGAATTCAACTATTGTTATTGAAGTAGCCGGTGAGCCAATAGTGAATTCATTGTAGTCAGTTGAAAATGAGGACTACTTTATTGACGGTTTGGTATGAAAATAAACACATGTTTATTGAGTATTCAATACAGTGAAATGTTCATAAAGTTGGGAGTCCACAGTATTTGACTTGTGCCTTTATTGTATAGTCGGCAACATATGTATATATATATGCCCGCGCACACACAAAAAGGCGATTCCAGATCAATAAAACTTCTCGCATTGCGAGAGTCAGGAAAATGTATATCGTAAGCAATCTTATATTTACTTTACAAAACTTTAAGGTCACAAATGTATAATAAATATATATATATATATATATAACCAACCAACAAGGCCAATGAATAGTATTTTTTTGAGTCACAAGCTTCACCAAAATAATTGTAAAGAAATGCTCCTCAAACAAAAAACTTCAAAAGCAACTCAAAATAATGCATCAAATGTGGAAGGGTATTTTTGCCATTTTAATAGTATTTTTTTAATAATTATTTTTTTTGTACAGTTTTTTTATATTTAGATAATTAGTACCTCATAATATATTAATAATAATGTGATTCAATCAGTTGTTCATTAAATATTATTTTATCTATTTTTAAACACGTTCAAAACATCTTAAGAGGCGTGTAATGCAGGTTATAAAAAAAGTCTTTCGTAGGCAGATAATAATGTGATTAAATTAGTTGTCAAATGATTTTTTTTTTTTAACAAACGATATTATTTGCACTAAGGGGGAGGGGTGAGTTTAGCCTCACAATGGGTTAGCAATAATGTGATTCAATCAGTTGTTTATTAATTAAATATTTTTTCTCTATTCTTAATGTAAATTCTATAGAGATTGATTTTGTTATATGGATTCAGTTGGTTTAATTGGTTTATGAAGGATTTCTCCTAGCATGATCTAAGATTATTCATTTACTTTAAATATTTGATTTTCTTTTGTCAATCTATGCATATAAATATATTTAAAACGTGTAAATCCCTCGTAGCATGCCGTGATTCAAAAAATATATTATGCACGAGCGTAAGCACGTGCATGAAGGCTAGTATTTATAAAGTCAGGTCTTGTATGCAAAACTTGGAATAATGGTGGATGATGGTGGTCACGTGGACAATGGACTGGTATCTAACGCATATCTTACTTAGAACTTAAGAAAATGACAAACAAAGTGGATGCAATGACAACTGGTGCGGGATTATTCTTTGCTTACTTCGATTTCTAAATTGTGAATATAAGTTGAAAATTATTTATGGCTTTTTTCTCAACTTTGTATAGGTTGTCACCGGAAACTCACTTGCGTCACGACTAACAACAGTATACATACGACACAAGCGAGTACAAAAATAATCATTTACATCAACAATTAACAGTAACTCTGCGCTGGATCAATTATTCCCCCTCCATTGTCCTTAAAGTAACACTACATACAATCGTCCGGGTACAAAATTGTGTTTATGCTTAGTCGCCAGTACACTCAACTGCATGATTTTAATAGTACGTAGAAAATTACATGAAATTCACGTGCAGTGCGCGGGCCATACTGATTGTGAAGAGATATAGCGGCAAGCTTCTGTACCATAAATGGCCTTGTTTGGTTGATGGGATGGGGACAATTCTTGAGAGGAATACTTTCATGTCATGCACTGTCACTTTCGTATGTCACAAAACAATGTGTGTTATGTAAATTATGGATGAGAATTGTCTGTCATCCAGTTATCATCTCATTTTTATTTTTTTTTATTTGAACAGTCACGGTTTAGTCATATCAATATTTTATATTTATTTTTTTTTTATAAAAATAATAAGACAAAAAGCAATAGAAATATAAAATGTTGACGTGGCTTAACCATGACCGTTCAAATAAGAGGGGATGAGAAGGGAATGAGAATGAGATAGACAATCCCCATCCGTAAATTATTCTCATTTTTCTGACTAATTGTTGTTGCGGCCTATTTCTTATTAGTGTTATATTATATAGGGTTTGTAAGCGTTTTAAAAGACAGAGAGTGCTTTTGATGAATATGTTTTTAAACTAACCTTTAATAAAAATTTAAGCAAATTTTGAAAAAAATACTTTAAATGGTTTTTTGCAAAAAATATCAAAATTAATTTGAAACTTAAAATTAATTTCATCAAAATACGTCTTCAATCATTTAAATAAAATCTTTTAAACGAATTCATAATCTTAATTTAATTGTCTTTTTATTATTAAGTGGGGAATATCTGCAGCGTGACTAACAATGCAGAGCAGACATATTGGAAGTAATGGAATACGACCGTGGTGATTCTCTTTTCTTTGTAGAAGATTTAGTACCGTTAACGAATTGTTGGAAATTAATATTAATCTAGTTAACAGAAAGTGATTGATTTAGAATAAAATATTATGAAAATTAGATCATGGGATCCTAGTGTGTTAACGTACCTAATCATGAAAATAAAAGTCATAAATTTTAGGCAGTCAACAAGGAAATCTGCTCCCTGTCTCTTCCTTCCTTTGTCCGACTTAACTATCTCACTGTTACATGTTGTTGAATTTACTTATAATATATTAATTTACTCTTCTTTTATTTATCAAAAAAAAAAAAAACTTATAATATAATTTATGTATATATAGATACGTTAAGAGACACAGAATACGGATCTCGGATCTGGGACAGAGTCATTGAGCGTAGACTAAGGCAAGAAACACGGATCTCGGACAACCAATTCGGGTTCATGCCAGGGCGCTCAACCATGGAGGCAATCTATCTCTTACGAAGATTGATGGAAAAATATAGAGATATGCAAAAGGATTTACACATGGTCTTTATAGATTTGGAAAAAGCATATGATAAGGTTCCAAGAGACATTCTTTGGAGGGTTTTAGAGAAGAAATGAGTACAAGTAGTATATATCCAAGCTATAAAGGATACGTAAGAACTCATGAAGGACAAACCAAAAGCTTCCCCATAATTGTAGGGTTACATCAAGGCTCATCTTTAAGTCTTTACCTTTTTGTATTGGTAATGGATGAGTTAATGGGACATATTCAAGATGATATTCCTTGGTGTATGTTTTTCGCAGATGATATAGTGTTGATAGATGAAACTCAGGAAGGGGTAAATGCGAAGCTTAACCTTTGGAGAGAAGTGTTGGAATCTAAGGGTCTTCACCTAAGTCGGTCAAAGACAGAATATATGGAGTGCAAGTTCAATGCAACTGGAGGTCCAATTGAGTCAGGGGTGAGGATCGGAGACCAGGAAATACCAAAGAGCGACCGCTTTCATTACCTAGGATCTATCCTGCAAAAGAACGGAGATTTAGATGGAGACCTTAACCATAGAATATAAGCTGGATGGATGAAGCGGAATAGTGTATCTGGCGTGTTGTGTGATCGTCGTATGCCACTAAAGCTCAAGGGAAATTTTTATAGGACGACAATAAGGCCAGCTTTGTTGTATGGTACGGAATGTTGGGCGGTGAAGCACCAACACGTACATAAAATGGGTGTAGCAGAGATGAGAATGCTTCGTCGGATGTGTGGGCACACAAGAAGGGATAAGATTAGGAATGAGGAGATTTGAGGTAAAGTAGAAGTAGCCAAAATTGAAGGAAAGATGAGAGAAAATCGGTTACGGTGGTTTGGACATGTGAAACGAAGGCCTACTAACGCCCTGGTTAGAAGATGCGACTACGGGACAGAGGTTCCGGGCCGACGGGGTAGAGGGAGACCTAGGAAGACTTTGGAAGAGACTCTAAGAAAAGACTTAGAGTATTTGGATTTAACGGATGACATGACACATGACCGAGCTCAATGACGTTCTAGGATTCATATAGTCGACCCCACCTAGTGGGAAAATGTTTTGTTGTTGTTGTTGTTATATATACGTTAAGAGATATTATATTCAAACATTCAAATTACTTTTTTCACATCTTTTTAATTTTTTAAATATTTTATACGCGCCACTAACACTTGATAGAAAAATATTAAAAATGTGTGAGAGAAGTAATTTAGGGTGTGTGAATATAATCTCTCTACATCAATATTAAGTATTGATATACATTAACAAAACTCAAGTAATTTTGGGTTTTGTTTGGATGTTTAATATAAAGTGGGTTTTTGTCTAAACAATAACAGTTACAAGAATTTATATCTAAACAACCCTATTAACAATGTCGTTCATTGGATTATATATAACATATAAACTAAGAGCATTACATTGGAGTATGACTATCGCACTCGCAAATTATCATGTCCATAAGTATATTGTTTAGGAATTGTTATTGTTTACTTTAAAAATATCATTTTGTACTTCTTATAAGTATTTTTTTTAAATATAAAAATATTTAAATTTTAAAATGCCGATAACAAAATGTTTCGATGATAATTTATGGCTTAATCGATGGCCAAAGAATAATAATCATCGTTTTCTTAGGGTCACTTTCAAAGGGTAGTAAAACTACTGTAGAAATTGGACTTTTTAAAACATTAAAAACCCATACTATTTGAAGTAGGACTTTCATGATTAGCAAGTCCACTTTAATCTCAATTAATGTTAACTTTTTCGTGATTCGAATAATAAATACTGCCTCAAAGACCAATTCTGTAAAGATCCAAGATTAGCATGGTGTCCTTCGTGTTATGTAAGTTGATTTTATAAGAATATTTTGAGTGGGATGGTTTGATCATTTTATTTATGCAGCATATGTTATTAAAAATAGAGATTTCATGCATTTGAGGCTCATCCGACTCTATTTGGCACTGCTCAAGTATTTTTTATTGTGAGAGTAGTCACGCATGATGCGAGATTTTTTTTTTCTTCTATTGGATGACTTACTTATAGTTGGACAAATTCATTCCATCCACCGATGCGATTACATATACAAAAAGAGAGCATGTAAATGATCTTTTCTCTCATCCATACCCATGAACCCACCCGATTGAGAACGAGGCTACATATTACGGTTGTACACACAAGATATTGTTCTACATTTATGATCATCTCCTCATTCAAATCCATCAGCCCGCACGCTAATCCTAACCTAATGCAAGTTTCTCTTTTTACGTGAGAGTAATGATCCCATCAAAACTTTTTCTTATTACAGAAAGAACTTACTTGCAATAGAACGTCACTAAAAAAGTATGTTAAGTTAATAATGTACTATTTATAAATAAGTTAGGTATATAATAATTGCGTGATTAGTTAGAACACCACTAAAAAAATATGTTAAGTTAATAACGTATTATCTATAAATAAGTTAGGTATATAACAATTGCGTGATTAGTTTGCAGTATTGTCAAAATAAGTCATTTTCTATCCTTGAAATTAATCACACACCTGGGAAAAAGCCAAACAGAGTTGACCAAAAAAATGGGCAAAAAAGCAGATGATAAAAAAATCAGTGCGAAGTGAGCAACGAAGAAACTCCAAATGAATAATAAAAGTAGTAAGAAAGAGACCTCCCACAAAAGAGTCATGCGTTACTCGTTCACTCCAAAATACCAAACCTCTTTTGCCAGAGAGATTTTTGGTATAATCGTCAGACGAAGTAATACATCACATATTTTTATATAAATAATGAAATATGTGTGTTAAAAAATTAATAATTTAAAAATTAAAATTTTTCACAACTTATATAAAAACACGTAGTGTATCATTTGTGTTTCTATCTTTTTTTTTTCTTCATTTCCCATATTTTTTAATATTTTTTATTTTTTCGCCGACACAACGCATGCACAGTAACATTTTCTTTATTTATAATTTTATTTAATTACTCAAGCTTCGAATCTCCCAGAGAGACTCTGACTCTTTTCTTTAATGGCAATGACGCTCATTGCCGGTGGCGATCACCTACTCCAACCAATACTGCTACGAGATACTTCTCTCTGCTGCTTCTTCTTCTTCCCCTGCGCCTCCATGGTCCTCCTGCATGCGCCCCACCTCACCTGAACACACTACACTCTTCCCCCCCCCCCCTCTCTGTGTTTCCAACACTGCAATGGCTGATCACCCTTTTGCTAACTCGCTCTCTGTGGCTCGCTGGCTCACTGAGTTCGTGCTAATCGCCTCGGCTTTGGCTGCTCTGCCTCACGTTAGCGGCACCACTGATGTTTCTGATGGTATATTCTCACAATATATTTATTTAATTACAATAATTTTCTCAGTAATTCTTTTTATTAAATAAAAGTTTTGAGCTTCGATTCTGGGTTGGTTTTGTTTTATGGTTTTGATTGGAAATATTGATTTTTTTTATATATGGAAAATGGACTTTGGGGTTTTGTGATTTGTGATCTGTTGATGTATTTTTTTTTTATTCTTCAAAGATGAACCCCTTAGGCCTTGTTTGGCTGCTGAGAAGGAAACAAAATGTGGGAAATTAAAAAAATGCTGGTGTTTTTTGCTTTTTTGTTTTTCCATATAATGTTGATTTGGTTATTGGAAAATGAGAAATTTCATCATAACTTGGCTAAATTCAGCTCAGAGGAGTTCACCTAGTTGCATAGAGGAATCAAAGCTTGAAACTTTTCCCATTTTTGAAGTTTTGGATTTGTTTTACCAGATAGAAATAAAGGCAGGAAATAAGTAGCAAAGCTGTTGTGAGAAATTGGTGTGCTTTTTTTAAAAGTGATGTTCTTTGCTTTGCAGTTCACGCACTTCAGGTATTGTACACCTCAGTAAACAGTCCTTCTCAGCTAACCGGTTGGAAAAGTAGTGGCGGTGATCCGTGTGGAGAGTCATGGAAAGGGGTAACTTGTGAGGGCTCAGCCGTTGTGTCAGTGTAGGATTCTATGTCTCGAAAACATGGCCGGTTTTGAAGTTTGTTCAATTAATTGAGTTGGTTCATTGACTTTGTTAATGTGTCATATTGTTGTTATACCAGAGAGGTTTCTGGGTTAGGTCTCAGTGGAACTATGGGATACTTGCTTTCCGACCTGCTATCATTGTTAAAACTGTGAGAATTCTACTGCTCTGTTTTTCTTAGGATTTGTTTTTTGGGTATTGCAATAAATCCCATATGTTTCAATTGATTTGCTGAGTTACTAATATTAAGTTTTTCGTGTCCATCAGTGATTTGAGCGACAACAATTTTCATGATACAATCCCGTATCAGCTACCGCCAAACCTTACAAGCCTGTAATGCTCAATCATTTATTTATTCATTCTTTTGTTCTTAGAAGTTATTTTCCTTGTTACTATGATACTGGATTGTTATTTTTTTCCTTCTTGTTTTGTGCATGCATGTACAGAAATCTTGCAAGGAACAACTTCACTGGAAATTTACCTTATTCTATTGCCAACATGGTTTCTCTCAGTTATTTGTAAGTTGCCAGTATTGAATTTTATGAAGTTTTATTAACATCCTCATGCAGTTCCGTTAAACACGATGAGGATGTTCTGATGTATTTGTGAAATCCACGTTTTTAGGAATGTTAGCCGTAACTCACTATCCCAGTCAATGGGTGACATTTTTGCTCATCTTGCGGGCCTTGCTACCTTGTAAGATAGCTTACTCTAGCATTTCTTTTGCATAATCATTCTACTATCTTGACGTCGTTAATGCTTTTCCTTGCAGGGATCTATCTCTTAACAACTTTACCAGTGATATTCCTAATTCCTTCAGTTCATTGTCCAATCTTTCTTCCCTGTGAGTTTTTGTTTTCAAAGTGCTGATTTCTATTGAAATTTCTGTTTGCAAATATTCTTCTGTTTATTTGCAGTCACTTGTAATTACATCTTGATTTGTGCCAGCTATATGCAGAACAATCAATTGACTGGTACTCTCGATGTTCTGACGGGTTTGCCTTTGACTACTTTGTAAGGGTGTTTTCCCTCCTTATTTTGGCACTTGACATTCGACTACCTACCCTTATACTATTGTTGTGCACTTTTTTTTGAGCAGAAATGTTGCCAACAACCATTTCAGCGGATGGATACCCCAAGAGCTTAGTTCAATTCATACTTTTATGTGAGTGCCGTCTTTACTTAATGTAGATCTAAATTTAATGCTCAACTTTTTCAGTATGTCTGATTTGGTTCTTAAAATTGAAATAGTTATGATGGAAATGGTTTTGATAATGGTCCTGCTCCTCCACCACCACCATATATCCCACCTCCCCCAGGAAGATCTGCTAAGAATCGCAGTCGTTCTGGATCTGGAACACCCCCACAGGGATCGGATGGCCAATCACATGATTCAAAAAATGGGCTGGCCGTTGGGGCTTTGGTAGGGATAATTCTGGGTTCTGTTTTTGTTGCTCTCATTGTCTTACTTGCTCTTGCCTTTTGCATACGCAAAAATAAAAGGGAGGACAGGATTCCAAGAGCTTCTGGGGGAAATGTCTCTGCTCGCACCAATAATGGTAGAATCGCTTTCCTCTTCTTTTCCTTTCCCTTTTCCTTTTGAAGCTTGGCTTTTTATTATGTTGGAAATATGATTTGAGAGGCACGTGGTTTCTTTGAAACAAGATTTGTTTTTTAGTAGCGTAAATACAAGCATTTCCCCCTTTCCAAATAGACGCAGAAAGGTTAACGCTATTTCTTTCAAATATTGGATGGTACTCTGAGTATCGTAAACATTTACATGCTGCACGCTGCTCTATTTTGCAGTAAATACTGAGATGCAAGAGCAGAGGGTAAAAAGTGCGGCTGCTGTAACTGATCTTATGCCTCCACCCGCAGAAATTTTAGTGGTTGATAGGTTACATGGTAAAAATGGATCGATAAAAAGGATAAAATCACCTATCACTGCTACTCCTTATACTGTTTCCTCTCTCCAATCAGCAACTAATAGCTTCAGTCAAGAATTTCTTATTGGTGAAGGTTCTCTTGGTCGTGTTTACAGAGCCGAGTTCCCCAATGGAAAGGTAAATTTGTTTATTGTTTTCTTCCCTTTCTTTAAAACATAATATATGCACATGAATAAAGTGAAAGCTGTATTAGATACTGTAACAAAGATGTACATTATAAGCTGTCGATGGTGCTGCCATCATTATAGCTTCTGTGGTGGGAACTGAACTACTGGGATCCTGAGCTAGTTCTCTCCATACATGACACAAACGCAGACACAAATATTGATGGATGTATCTTTATTTTTTTTCCCTTGCTGTGTGGAGTGTAACTAATCTTAATAGACACATTGTTCAAATTATGGCCACCTTTTGCCGATTTAGCAAGTGAGATATGTAATCTCAGCTGAAGTAAAAAGCTAAATTTAGGATAAAATTTAGTTTGTTACCTGCAATATAGAATTTGGTCTTTGATAGTATTAGATGGAGTTATTATCTCCGCCATCTGCTTCTTGCCTTAACTGTTCGGTAGTTCTTAGCTTCACTTGCTTAGTACTGTTGACTACATATATTCTCGCAACCCGAGCTCCTAGGTTCACTGAGGTTGAATTCTCCTGTAATACCACCTGTTATACTAATGGCACGTTGACTAATTTTTTCTGTATTTTTTCGTAATGTAGATAATGGCAATTAAGAAAATTGACAATGCAGCACTATCATTGCAAGAGGAAGATAATTTCCTTGAAGCTATTTCAAATATGTCGCGTTTGAGGCATCCAAACATTGTTACACTGGCTGGATATTGCGCAGAGCATGGACAGCGTCTTCTAGTCTATGAGCATGTAGGAAACGGGAGCTTGCATGACATTCTTCATTTTGCTGAAGACGGTAGTAAGATTCTGAATTGGAATGCCCGTGTTAGGGTAGCACTTGGCACAGCTCGAGCTTTAGAGTATGTTACATGTTCCGAAATTTAAGTCTGCTTGTGTGTGTGTGTGTGTGCGGGACATGCGTAATGATTGCTCAAAAACACTTCCTAAGTTAAAGATTCTCCTGCCAGGTACTTGCATGAAGTTTGCTTACCTTCCGTTGTACATAGAAACTTCAAGTCAGCAAATATTTTACTTGACGAAGAGATCAATCCCCACTTATCTGACTGTGGGTTAGCTGCTCTAACGCCAAATACAGAGCGACAGGTAAAACCAATGAAGTTAAATTGTTCTTATGGATTGCAGGTCAGTATTCAGTCTTCATGCTTTTGTGGTGTACTCGAGTGATGAATTTAACTTCATGATTCACAGGTTTCAACTCAGATGGTGGGTTCATTTGGTTATAGTGCTCCTGAATTTGCCTTGTCAGGAGTATACACTGTAAAAAGTGACGTCTACAGCTTTGGGGTGGTGATGCTCGAGCTGTTGACTGGTCGGAAGCCACTAGACAGGTACGTCTGGCCCGCATTATTGAATTGTCAGGTTTATGTTTTCTTTTCCTCAAAATTGCATGATTCTTTTAGTGTTGATTAATAATTCCCATTTCCCTCGAATTCTTCTAATGTTTAGTTCAAGGTCGAGGTCAGAACAGTCACTTGTGAGATGGGCTACTCCCCAACTACATGATATAGACGCCCTAGCAAAAATGGTTGATCCGGCCTTAAATGGCATGTATCCTGCGAAGTCTCTTTCACGTTTCGCGGACATCATTGCGCTTTGTGTTCAGGTAACTTCTATATTAATGCTAGCAGGAATTTTTTTACTGTAGTTAGATAAAGAAGAAGCAATTAGTTGCCCACTTACGGCCTTTAAGAGCATCACCAACGTTTAAATACAATATCGAGCTGCTCACACAATCGAAGATAATCGTGTTTTTCTTTCTTCTCGTCACATCTCCGCGAAGAAAGATAAAATAGGTTCTTGTAAAGGGACGGGAGAACGTTCAGTTCAAAGTTCTCATTTAATTTTTTGACCTACATCTCGTTTCTCATCTTTAGAAACTAACCATTCGCATTGTCTTTTATGCATAGCCGGAGCCTGAATTTCGGCCTCCCATGTCCGAAGTTGTGCAAGCACTGGTCCGCTTGGTGCAAAGAGCAAGCGTGGTCAGACGTTCAAGTGACGAATCTGGTTTCCCATACAGGACCCCCGATCATGAAGCAGTTGACATGTCATTTTAAGTGTCCCCGGCATCCTTTTTTCTCTCTTTCCTTGATTCCATAGCGTGTGAGTTGATAGATTCGAACCCAAGCCCTCGGGAAGGAGACGACACAGACAAGTACCTTTTTTCTTGTTGAAGCACATATGTTGAAGATATTTGCAGTTTTTCTTATACAAATGGGGAGGCGAGGGTCGGATGAAACACATAGAAGTAGAGACGAACAAACGATTTGTGCTAAAATTAGATTAAAAAGATATGTAATTATGATTCATAACGTTTTATTTGCACATAATAATAAACCTTACAATCACTGTCAAACAATTAAATGCAATGCAAATATTCTGGAAATTGGCACCTAAATTTTCTTGGATTTGGGCATCGGTTGGCATTTGATCCAATACCATTTCAGTTGCAGGTACATATTAAGCTCTGACACCCTAAGCAATTCTGGTCTTCCTCACACTTTTCACTTCCTTGCATGCTTACCGCTGTTCATTTCCACTGTTCCTAATTGGGGAACTTCATCTAGAGACTTCGATGTAGATGTAATACTATCACACTCTTCCGTGTTGTTAAATTTACTTATAATATAATTTATGTATGTATAGAATAGATACATCAATATTATACTACAAGTATATATATTGGCACCGGTTAAGTATTTTTTATTGTGAAAGTAGTCACACATGGTACGAGATTTTTTTTTCTATTAGATGACTTATTTATATTCGGACAAATTCATGTCATCCCGTCATTACATTACGTGGTTATGCAATTACATACACAAAAAAGAGCATGTAAATGATATTTTCTCTCATCCATACCCATGAACCCACCCGATTGAGAACGAGGCTACATATTACGGTTGTAGACACAAGATATTGTTCTACATTTATGATCATCTCCTCATTCAAATCCGTCAGCCCGCACGCTAATCCTGTCCTAATGCAAGTTTCTCTTTTTACGCGAGAGCAATGATCCCATCCAAACTTTTTCTTATTACAGGAAGAACTTACTTGCAATAGAACGCCACTACAAAAGTATGTTAAGTTAATAACGTATTATCTATAAATAAATTAGGTACATAACAATTGCGCGATTAGTTTGCGGCATCTTCAAAATAATTCATTTTCTATCCTACAAATTAATCACACATGTGGGAAAAGCCAAGCAGAGTTGACCAAAAAGATGGGCAAAAAGGCAGATGATAAAAAATCAGTGCGAAGTGAGCAACGAAGAAACTCCAAATGAATAATAAAAGTAGTAAGAAAGAGACATTTCCCAAAAGAGTCATGCGTTACTCTTCCACTCCAAAATACCAACCCTCTCTGTTTCCATCTTTTTTACTTCATTTCCCATATTTTTTTTAATATTTTCCATTTTTTCGCCGACACAACGCATGCACAGTAACATTTTCCTTATTTGATTGATTGATTTATTTATAATTTTGTTTAATTACTCAAGCTTCGAACCTCCCAGATACTTCTCTCTGTTGCTTCTTCTTCCCCTGCGCCTCCATGGTCCTCCTGCATGCGCCCCAGCTCACCTGAACACATTACACTCTCCCCCTCTCTCTGTGCTTCCAACACTGCAAATGGCTGATCACCCTTTTGCTAACTCGCTCTCTGTGGCTCGCTGGCTCACTGAGTTCGTGCAAATCGCCTCGACTTTGGCTGCTCTGCCTCTCGTTAGTGGCACCACCGATGCTTCTGATGGTATATTTCCATTATTTATTTACTTATTTACAATAGGGAGATTATATTCACACACCTCAAATTACTTCTCCCACACCCTTTTATTTATTTACTTATTTACAATAATTTTCTCATTAAAATTCTTTTTATTAAATAAAAGTTTTGAGCGTCGATTCTGGGTTGGTTTTGTTTTATGATTTTGATTGGAAATATTGATTTTTTGATGGAAATTTCCGTTCGGTTCCGAACCCATTTAAACCGAACTCACCCCTAAAATTTATTCAATCTCTTTCACGCCCACAGGCCACGTGCTCTCCCTCCTCTAGTATATATATCTCTACAGTACATAGTGCATTTCAGAGCGTATCATGTAAGTCTCGTCTTCTTCCGATATCAAGAAACGGCGGAGGCCAAGAATCCAAACGCTCTCGCACACATGGAATCGTCGTTCTAACCACGGGTCATTCTGAATTCGATCCGGTCAATCGAACATTGCCGAAGTTTGATGGCGGAGAAGGATGATGGAAGATACGAATCAGAAGAATTGGAAGCTGCCGTCTCGGACATGGTTTCAGTGGACAAAGCCCTTCTCAATGTCCTGACGAGACGAGCCTGATATCCGAGGAAGTCAAGAAAAGAAGAGGAAGCCTGGTGTTGGGGGTCAGCAGAGATATAAGTTCGGAGAGCCAACCTCTTCCTCCGCCGCTGCCGCCGCTCTCGCGCACATGGAATCGTCGTTCCAACCACGGCTCATTCTAAATTCGATCTGGTCCATCAAACAGTGCCGGCGCAGTTTGATGGCGGAGAAGGATGATGGAAGATACGAATCAAAAGAATTGAAACCTGCCTTCTTGGCCATGGATTTAGTGGAAAAAAACCCTTCTCAAAGTCCTGACGCGCCTGATATCCGAAGAACTCAACAAAAGAAGCAGAAGCCTGAAGGTGGGGGTCAACGGAGATATAAGTTCGGAGGAAGATCTTGAAATATCGTCAGGTATTGTCAGCGCTCTTGAGCCAAGTGGTGACCAGCAGCAGGAGGAGGGAACCTTTTCCGCCTCCGCCGCCGTCGCTCCCGCTCCTGTCGCACCGATTACGAACTGGATTTCACAGAGGAGGATGCTGATTCTTAATAGTGGCACGCGTACCTTGGACAGAGTATTGGAGGACCTTGTTTGCAGAGCAGTCTCGCGGGTCATCGAGGACCTTGTTAAGCATTCACCCAAATATTAATATCAATTGGCTGCGTTCATCTGAAAAGAAGGCCTTCGATGACCCGCGAGACTGCTCTGCAAACAAGGTCCTCCAATACTCTGTCCAAGGTACGCGTGCCACTATTAAGAATCAGCATCCTCCTTTGTGAAATCCAGTTCGTAATCGGTGCGACATGAGCGGGAGCGGGAGCAACGGCGGCGGAGGTGGAAGAGGTTCCCTCCTCCTGCTGCTGGTCACCACTTGGCTCAAGAGCGCTGACAATACCTGACAATATTTCAAGATCTTCCTCCGAACTTATATCTCCGTTGACCCCCACCTTCAGGCTTCCGCTTCTTTTGTTGAGTTCTTCGGATATCAGGCGTGTCAGGACTTTGAGAAGGGTTTTTTCCACTAAATCCATGGCCAAGAAGGCAAGTTTCAATTCTTTTGATTCGTATCTTCCATCATCCTTCTCCGCCATCAAACTGCGCCGACACTGTTTGATGGACCGGATCGAATTTAGAATGCGCCGTGGTTGGAACGACGATTCCATGTGCGCGAGAGCGGAGGCGGCGGCGGAGGAAGAGGTTGGCTCTCCGAACTTATATCTCCGCTGACCCCCAACACCAGGCTTCCTCTTCTTTTCTTGACTTCCTCGGATATCAGGCTCGTCTCGTCAGGACATTGAGAAGGGCTTTGTCCATTGAAACCATGTCCGAGACGGCAGCTTCCAATTCTTCTGATTTGTATCTTCCATCATCCTTCTCCGCCATCAAACTTCGGCAATGTTCGATTGACCGGATCGAATTCAGAATGAGCCATGGTTGGAACAACGATTCCATGTGTGCAAGAGCATTTTTCTTGGCCTCCGCCGTTTCTTGATATCTGAAGAGGATGACACTTATGACATGATACGCTCTGAAATGCACTATGTATTGTAGAGATATATATATACTAGAGGAGGGAGAGCATGTGGCCCGTGGGTAGACCTGTAAACGAGTCGGGTTTATCGGGTTTGGGTCGGGTTGAACCCGACCCGTTAAGCTAACGGGTCACCTGAACCCGACCCGTTAAGTTAACGGGTTCAGGTGACCCGTTAGCTTAACGGGTCACCCGAACCCAACCCGTTAAGCTAACGGGTCACTCGTTTCACCCGTTGAGACCCGTTAACAATTTTTTTTTTTTTTTTGCATAGAGTTTATTTTTTGTTATTAAGACTTTATTGAAATTACTAAAACATCCTCAACTAACGGGTTGACCCAAAGTGACCCGTTAGCGACCCGACCCGTTAAGCATCCACCCAAATACTAATATTAACGGGTCGGGTCGGGTCTGGTTAACGGGTTGGGTCAAAAATGCCACCTCTAGATACAATCATTTACCGTATCGGTAACATTCATATACAGCGAGTAGCTCTGTAAATAGACATAAAACGTTACTACTACCATACAGTAATTCATTAACCTTACGATCCTTAACTAGAATTCTGGGATTCAACCGTCTACAATATGACTAAAATAGTTCCCAAACAATCCAAGTTAACACAAGTCCAGATTACAATACCATACCTCAGAAGTAAACACATACTTGTACACTGTTACATGTGGGAATTGCTCCCTCATTTTTCCAACGGTTAGAGATCCAAAATGATTGGCTGCAAAAGAAGAGTCCATGTATAAGTTTGAACGAGCAGCTTACAATAAATAAATTGATTCATATATAAAGTAGTTCACACAATTTACAATTATAAGATGTCGGCATAGCAAAGTACATAATATTATAAGTGACGAAAGAAAAAGAGAAAAACGCTTTGAAAACGAATACAAGAAAATTTTGGGATGAATACAAGAAAAAGATTGAAATTAAATGATGTAGCTTGTCCAGGGCCGGCCCTGAGAATTTGGGGGCCCTAGGCAAGCCTTCGAAGTGGGGCCCTAAAATTTTCTGATCTTCAGTTCTTTGTATATTGATTTGTATAAAAAAAAATTCGCTAAATACATAAAAAACTCTATTTTCACATCAAATATCATTAAAAATTAATATCAAAAGAAGATAAATATACAAACATTATTTAAACATTACACGATTCACGATTTTAGACACAAATGTACTAAATGTTTGCAGTCAAGAGTTTAAGATTGAGAGTGAAGAACAATAAAACTTAATGATCAAGAGAGTAAATAACAATAAAACTTGATTGATGAGTATAATAAATTCAACGCCAATTGTTTCGCTTGTGTTTTTTTTCTTCTAAAATCAACATCACAATAACAAATTGAATATTAAAATAATCCATAGAATAAAAAGTTATTGAAAAGAACAATATATAATTCAAAGTTTTGATTACCTTAAAGTACAATCTTTAAGTCCATATGATAGTTGGTTTAAACATTCGATAGAAATGGAGAAAATTAGAAGTTGAAAGAAAAAATATTGCGAAGAGACTTGAGTTTTATAATTTTATATGCATTTGGACAGATGAATTGACAATAAATTTGAAAAACAAGAAAAATAAAGAAAAATCTAGTGATTGAAAGGCAGCTTCGTGTTTCGAACTCAACACCCCAAAGAAAAATGAAACCAACATTTCCACTACACTAACAAATGAATTATAATATTTCTTACTTTTTTATATTTATATATTAATTACAGGATATAAAAAAAATTTGGGGGCCCTTCCGAAGTGGGGGCCCTAGGCGGGCGCCTACTTGGGCTACCCTCAGGGCCGGCCCTGAGCTTGTCTAACTCATCTGCCACTTAAGATAGTAAAGAAATGTGGTATAAAATTGTGGTAAGAATAACATTAATTAGTTTTAAAAATTGAACATGATATATTAAATTAACAAGTAACTAGGGTTAGAAGGTGGACACATGGCAGTTAATTTTTGGTCCAAACAGTTAGTCATTGTTTTCGATACGCCGGAAACTTTAATCCAACATGCCGTATATAAATCTTCCTCACAAGTTTTGGATTCTCGGGTTCGTATTATATCATTTCATGCCAGAAATGTTCAAGCAATTATAACATGTGATAAAAAAACCTAGCATATATAACAGGTGTTTGATTGTGCTTGTAAATCTTAAGTAGCAATTATGTAGGATTCCTTTTGTATCTAGGAGATTACTTTCTTGTACAACTCCTATTACTTGGGGAAGAAGTAATCCTCTCTCCTACTAATATGAACAAAGGCATAGACATAAAGTAATACGATCACAATTCCTCAAGCCTTTTGACTCTCACTCTTTGCCGCACCCTCTCTCTTCCTCTCTAAAATATAGGCTACAGAAGAAAGAAAATTAAACACAAAATCAGGTGATAATTCAATCAATTGTTTTCCATTCCGATTAGCAAAAGGAGAAGGACGGTTAACCCTA
This sequence comes from Crataegus laevigata, assembly GCA_963580275.1. NCBI lineage: Eukaryota > Viridiplantae > Streptophyta > Magnoliopsida > Rosales > Rosaceae > Crataegus > Crataegus laevigata. The sequence continues at coordinate 41,019,435 of OY756941.1, forward strand.
ACCTTGACGATATAAAAAAGCCCAACCCTAGCACCGTATATATTAAGCACGTACCACAAATTCACTCTTGATTAGTCTTGAACAAACCAAATCAATATTTTTCTTGCTGCAAAGCCATGTTTCCGGTTGTGCCGCTGACAAAGATGTGTTCTAATACGAGAAAAACAAAGCCAAAAACGTTGATGGACCTGCCTATTGGTATCCTCGTCGACATCCTTATGAAGCTGCAGCCGGCAATCGAATCACTCATCCAGTTCCGGTGTGTTTCCAAGACCGCCTTAAATTTCATTGATTCCCCGTTCTTTGCTCAACTGCATACTTCACGTTTGCTTAATTCTGCCGCCTCGTGTGCTGCCACTGTCCAAGTACCCCAACTTATTCTTCTTGCTGAGTTTGATTGTCCCAACCTCATCAAACGCGAAATAGGCTTGCAGTTGCACCCATTCAAATACACTCCTGACGCTCGTCACGACGACGCTAGTGCGATCGTATTCAAGCACGCTCTTCCTAACTGGAAGATTTTCTGCGGGGCCTTTCTGTACGATGTTAGTTTTGTTTTCTGCAACTTGATTGGCTTTAAAGCCAGGAACACAAGTTCATGCTACTTGTTTGATGCTCTAAGGGGTGAGGTTCTACAGCTCCCATTGCTCCCACTGGTGTTGAGGAAACCCTCTCCTTTCAACACGAGGTCATACACGTTTACGTGGTACGGCATGGGATTTGACAATATATCTTGCACCTACAAGATTGTTTGTGTTTCCAGATGGCGGAGAGGTGAGAATCTGGAGGCCCATATTTATACGTTAGGTGCAAGTGCAACAACCTCATCATGGCGACAAATACACTCAGTTCCTCCTCGTGATTTAAGTGAGACGAATGTATCTGCATATGGAGACATGCATTGGTTTATTGACCCATCTCAATCACAAAAAAGAAGTTATAGTAACCATGCTGAGTCTTATATAATTTCTTTCGACTTCAAGAAGGAGGAATTCGTCTGGACACCTCATCCAAATTTACATGGCTTCGTTAATCGTTTATGGGACATGCATTTGCTTAACTTGAGAGGATCCTTGGCCATTGTGGATTTTTCTGATCACGGGCGTGGTTATGGAGGCGAAAAGTACGTTGATATATGGGTGTTAAAAGATTATTCGAAGAAAAAGAAAGAGTGGACGATGGATTACAAAATCAAGACCCCAAGGATTGTGACAAGTTCGATCTCAGCTATTGGTGAATGGGAGCATGGCATATTTTTCACGTGCTTCGACTTTCCTGATTGCTACTTTTTGGATCTCAGAAATAAATCCACGAAATGCATCCAAATGACAGCGTTATTGCGGAGCTTCTCAAGTTACAAACACAATTACTGGAGTGGGAAGATAAAAACGAGGATGATCATGTACAGTTACACTAAAAGCCTGATTTCCTTAAAAAATTATGGCAGTTTGCTTGAAAGTAAAAAAATGTGCAAGTGGGCAGTTTTTGAAGCAGCAAAAACAAGTGCAGCCGGATTTTTGGAAGCAGCAAAAGCAAGTCCGTGGAGAATTTTTGAAGCAGCAAAAACAAATGCCCGGGCATTTTCTGAAGCAGCAAAAATAGGTATGTGGCACTTTGAAACTTAACGGCGGAATGATTACCAACAAAAGAAAATTATGAAATAAAAAGGTCATAAGGCCAACTGTTCACTCTCTTATATATTATGAAAATTTTGTTTAATTTGTAGGTTGTTTGGTTATTCATATGTATTGAACCACAAGTAAAAATGTGACTCATGTATTCATGAAAGTTTTATTTGCCCGTAATAATAAACCTTACGATCACTGTCAAACAATTAAATGCAATGCAAATATTCTGGAAATTGGCAGTTAAATTTTTACATTGGTTTAGCTTTCGAAGCTATTTAAATTCTAAACTCATGGAAATGTTGCTCTTTTGTGACCGAAAGGTTACAAGTTTAAGTCGTGAAAACAGCTTCTTTGTAAAGCAAATGTCAAATTGCGTACTATAAACATTCACTGAGCAGGAAGCCTCTTTGATTTTAGGTCGGCCATTTAAATTCCAAAGTCAAATTGTCTGCGAAATGCGAAATAGTTGGTCACAAAGCATGATCTTTTTTGGTCCAAATCAATTACGGAAGCAGTGTCAAATTATGGTTGACATGTTATTGTTACCTGTAGGAAAAGGAATGGTTGCGTGTTGGATAAGCAATTTTAATTTTTGATACAAAATTAACTTTAAAATCGACGGATTTGATTGCCCAATTGAAATCGGTCGTCGTAAATCACACGGCAGAGAATCCCTCTTTATACAGACAAAAAAAAAAAAAAAAAAAAGGGGCAATTCCTCGTTGTCTCCTCGTTGTAACTCAGACAAGTCCCGCAAATTCCAGTCCCATCTCCGCCCTTCCCTTTTTGGCAGATTCCGACATCTATTTTTAGCAACTTCCGACCCGAAATCGCCGCGTTTCTCCCTCCGGTCTCAGCTGTTCTGTTGAGGGTCCAAATCCAGACGACCCGACAGCACACAAATCGATGTCCGTAAACATTGTTCAAATTGAACCAGTCCCACCAGAAGAAGATGGACCCACCTCAGCTCAGCCCCTCGACCCCACCATCTCCTCCTCCGCCTGTCCCAACCTCACCTTGCTGCATTACCGGTCCGGCTCCTCCACTCCCCGGAGCCGCCCGTCATCCCCGACTAACTCGCCGGGAATCGGCCCCACCCGGTTTTCCATCTCCGAGGCGCCGCCGGATTGGGTGCAGAAGATGCAGAGGAGGGCCTCCGCCAGGAAGGTAGGAGTTGAGAGGGCGTGGTATAGCAAAAAGCGAGTGAAGGGGATTGTGGGGGTGATTGGATTGTTGGTATTTTTCTTCTTAATGAATTGGGTTATGCTTTTGCGGCTTCAAGATCATGGGATCCGTTCTAAATCTGGGTTTCCCGGAAATTCGTCTCTGCCGTCGGTTTCCGTCACAATTCCGGTATGTTGTCGATGCAAAAGTTTCGAACTTTGGATATTACGCGATATTGTGCTTTAAACTAATCTAAACTGCGAGAGAAGTTCTCCAGTTCCAAACTTTTTATTTTGATACGAGCGATATTCTACTATAGGGGATTCGAACTTAGGTGCATAGGCGTGAAAGTTTCAAACTTTGATAAAACATAAGAACACAAAACCGAACTTGAAAGGTTACCAGATGGGGGTCCTAAGATTTTCCATTTTGTATGTTTTCAGGGGAAGTGGAGAAAAATTGGTAAAGTAAAAAAGGCACAGAAAGGTAATTATGGAAGGATGCTGGCTTTGGCTGCCCATGCATTGGCAGAGGTACTCTCTTCTCTGGTTAACTGGAATCCGAGTTTAGTTAATTGATGAGATCTCGTTCTAATCACTCGATGTGCCTTTTTTGGCCGGTATATTGAATGATGCAGGGGCAGAATAAACCCGAGCCGAAGGATCTGTGGCTGGAGCCATTAGTTCCTTCTGTTTCTTGGAAACCTTGTGCCGACCAACGGAACTGGGAACCTAATGGTAGTCCTTTGTTCTTGCATTTTAAAGTTTCAAACAATACTCAGTTTAGTTTGTTAACGGAGTAAGCTAGCTCTAATATAAACTTCTCTGTGGTACCTTGTAGAGGGAAAGAATGGGTACATTTTGGTCACTGCAAACGGTGGGATGAACCAGCAGCGAGTAGCTGTAAGTGATGCTATTGCTTGCCTTAAGTCATCGTATCTTTGGAAACATAAATATAGGATGTGGTTCTATGAGGCTTTATGTTGCTGTGAGTTTAATTGTTATTACCTGCTCGTTATTTTGTTTGGCTACAGGTTTGCAATGCTGTCGCTGTTGCACGATTACTCAATTCAACTCTGGTTGTTCCCAAATTTTTGTATAGTAGTATATGGAGAGATGTGAGGTGACATACTTTTCCTTTTCTCCACTCAAGAATTTTCCTTTGTTTCTTTTGCCATATGGTTGATGTTGTTTTTTGCCATAAAAAGGCCTGCATTTAACTTCCGGATTTAGAACCTAAGTGGGGTCTGAGGGTTGTTCGGGCTGCTTTTTTGGCCTGTTGGATACGATATACAAATTTTTAGCTCCATTATCATATTTTGCATTAGTCATTTTCTTTTCTTCTCGTTTGAAATAACGTTTTGATTACTGGCTTTGATGTTTTGTGATGATTCATCGTTTACCTTTCATCATATACTGATCGTGTGTTCATTGTAGTAACGTCTTGCTTTCTAGTTATTTTTGTGTCTTTTAATCTCCCTTTTTTTGCCTTTGAAAATAATGATAACAAACTGTATGATTTCATAGTCAGTTCGGCGATATCTATCAGGAGGAGCATTTTATTAATTACTTGATGCCTGATATTCGGATAGTGAAGGAACTCCCAAAGGAGCTACAGTCATTAGATTTGGAAGCAATTGGTAGTGTTGTAAGTCCCTCAGCAAAATTCAGTTTTCTTATCCATCAAAGTGTTTGCTTCACTATGAGTTTGTTTCTAATTCCCTTTACAAATCGTTCCAGGTGACAGATGTGGACATCCCCAAAGAGGCAAAGCCAAGTTTTTACTTAAAACACATCATCCCCATTCTACTTAAGAATGGAGTCGTACATTTTCTTGGATTTGGGCATCGGTTGGCATTTGATCCAATACCATTTCAGTTGCAGGTACACAATAAGCTCTGACACCCTACCTTTAAGTGTTTCTGGTCTTCCTCACACTTTTCACTTGCTCGCTTGCTTACCGCTATTCATTTCCACTATTCCTAATTGGGGAACTTCATCTAGAGACTTCGATGCAGATGTAATTTTCATGCCCTTCAATTTATCCCCAAGATACAAGAAGTTGGTGCTTTACTTCTTCAAAGACTGCGTCAAAATGAAAGTCACCCTGGACCACTCGATCGTTATCTTGTTGGTGCATTTGCAGAACCAGTCAAGAAACAGACTAAAGGTCGTGCTAAGAAAGCTTCCAGATATCTAGCTTTACACCTGAGGTTTGAAATTGACATGGTAGCTCATTCTTTGTGTGAGTTTGGTGGAGGTGAGGAAGAGAAAAAGGAGTTGGAAGCGTATCGTCAAATCCATTTCCCCGCATTGACACTTCTCAAGAAGACTACAACGTAAGCAGTATATCATTTGATTGGTGTTTTTTGTTTTATAGTTCATGGTAGACTGAGAAAACATTTACTTCTTACACTTACCACTTTATACACACTTTAGCGGATCAAAGAGATTAGTTTTACCGTCTAATCGATTTTTTTTACTTTTTTCAGGCTGCCTACTCCTGCAGAGCTCAGGGAAGAAGGCTTATGTCCCTTAACACCTGAAGAAGCAGTACTTATGCTTGCTGCTCTTGGTTTCAACAGGAAGACGCATGTATTTGTGGCTGGTTCACAGATATATGGAGGGAGATCAAGGATGCTTGCTTTGACTAGTCTGTATCCGAAGTTAGTGACTAAAGAAAATTTGCTCACACCGACTGAACTCGAACCTTTCATGAATTTTTCATCCCAGGTAATGAGATGCTTTAAATGTTTAAGATTATTTGTACATTTCGGTTTTACTTCCGCTTTTACATGCCTAAGTCAGTTCCTTCTGTAGTTAGCAGCACTGGACTTCATAGGCTGCACTGCTGCCGATGCATTTGCCATGACCGATTCAGGAAGCCAGTTATCATCCTTGGTGTCTGGTTTTCGAATATACTACGGTGGAGGGAAAATGCCAACAATACGACCAAACAAACGCAGGCTTGCCAGCATTTTTATGAAGAACTCCACTATCGAATGGCGTGTTTTCGAGCAGAGAATTCGAAAGGCAGTTAGACAAACTAAACATATCCAACCAAGGCCTAAGGCGAGGAGTATGTATAGATATCCACGGTGCGACGAGTGTATGTGCAACATGACGATAACCTCCTGACCATTGTTTCCTAGAGTTGTGTCATGCTTTTCCCGACAACTTGCGGCATTCGGATATCTGACTAGTCCTGAAGGGTACGTATAATCCTCCCGTTAATCTGACCGGCCAGGACAAACAACCGGAGGTGGCCCTGCACGAGCGCTCCCCTTGTAGCTGATTCAATTTTAATATGTAAAATTCATCATGATTTGTATTCTAACCATTGATCCAATCATAATTTTATTCATTCAAATTCCATTTATCAGAGTTGTGAAAGCTACAACTTCTCATCATTTCGATATCGAAACGGGAAAAACCGATAAGGGTATCCTGACAATATGATTTAAACTTCCAGTAAGAACAATTTCACCAAATGTAAAATCATCCATCGCTTGAGTCACTTTAACTTGTATATGCAGTTCTTGGATGCCTTGTGGAGCAATTCTAAACCAAGTTGGACACAGATCTACTATTGTCCCATTAGGTGACACCGCAGAGCAAACATAAGTCTCTGGCTTGCTCCCCACGTTATTGAAAATCCGTCGGACGATTTGAGACCCCCTCAATGCCGATATTGTTATCGAAGGCAGGTTCAAATTGGCCGGATGGTCAAGCGTGTTGTTGCAGGGTTCACCAGTTGCATTTCTAATTGCAGCTGGACTGATTTCAGGCGATGAGCACAAGAAGCTGATATAATCTTCATATCCGGAAGGTAATACTAGGCCTGGATCCAGGGCTCGACTTGGACTGACTAGTCCAGCTCCGAAATCAAAATGGCTGGAAGGATATGTACTGCCTATGCCGGATCCTTCTGCCATGATAAGTTCCCCATTTTTGTCATACTTTGTGGCAGTGGTGGAAATCGCGGACGCAATCATGGATGGAGTCCATGAAGGATTGTACTGCTTGACGAGTGCTGCTATTCCCGCCACATGAGGTGTTGCCATGCTTGTACCAGATTGCAAAGCAAAATTGTACCCTAAACAAACAAAAAAAAAATCACCTTAATTATTTGCTTGTATATCAAGGTATTACCGAAATAACACAAAAACATTGCTGCAGGCATGCATCTTCTTATCACCTGTTAAAGTGGGTTCTGAGGCACTAACGGGGCTCCAAGCTGCCCAAATTTGGTGCCCTGGGGCAAGAATATCCGGCTTTAATACATCACAAGGAGTCCTGGAGGTGTTTACAAAATCTGGTCCCCTCGAAGAGAATCTGCTTACAACGGGCGCTTGTCCCATGAAAGAAGCAACTCTTCCTTCCCCGATAGCTGCTCTTGCTGCAAATCGAGTAGCAAATCCGTTCTCCTCCTTGTGTGTTTCTTGTTCATAATATTGTAGTATAACCTATAATTTATTATCAGTTCTTGAAAGAATGGTCTGCTAATTTCTGGACAGGTCAAGGCTCATCGAAAAATACGATGCATCTTTAACATATATACCTGGGAATTGGTTAAATTAGGGACCAAAATGCCGGGAACAACAAAAGGAATAGGTTCTGCAATGAAATCACCGTAGGCCGGATTTGCAACAAGGATAAAACCCATAAACCCTAGACCTTTTGCCGTGTTGATGATGGCGGTGAGGGTGGATGTTCCGTTGTAGAATCCCTCCGAGAAGGTGCAGATGACGATGCTACCTTGCACTACATTGTGATCCAATGCTTCTGGATATTGGCACTCTTCAACATAAGGCGGAGTCATTGGGAAAGTCCCATCTGCCTTCACTGCATCCTTTGCCATAACCAACTTATGCAGAAGCAAACCATATCCAAAAGTCGATCCTGAAATCGATGAAGATCATTCATGAAAAAAATTATGGATGAAGTTGAACTGGGTCTAGTTAAAATGTTGTTGAAGTTAAGATATTAGTACCTGATAATCCCACACCTTCGATTTCTGTGCCATTTCCGAGAAGAATAGAACCCGGATAAGTTCTATCTGTGCCAGATGAAGCGACACCTACAGCCCAAGGGCTGTAAGACACTACGCTCGAAATACCTGGCCCTTGATTACCTGCTGCTTGCACCACGAAAACCCCTGCTCTTCGAGCAGATAACATGGCAATATCGTAGGCACTTAAGAAGGTAACCGTGTCTTCAGGAGGTTCATCTGGCCCTACGGAGAGTGTTAGGATGTCCACTCCATCCAGAATTGCCTGTCGTCACAAATGAGAACACACGCACACACCAAAAGAAGGTTTTTACTATTTTGGTTCAAACTTGGATGACAAGTTAACTCGAAGAATCTGCCAAACTACAAATCTTACTTGATCGATCGCTGAAACCACATCTGTTAAAGTTCCCACTGTAGGATACACAGCTTTATACACCGCAATTCTGTCACGAAAAAACAAAATCACAACTCAAAGAAGCCAGAAATGTGAGAATTCTGGAATCTTGACATTGCTGCAATTTAAGCAATAGACAAAGCATACCGCGCCCGTGGAGCCATCCCACTTGCTTCTCCATAGTAGTAACCATTAACAACCACTGGAACTCCAGCATTACCCGCAGCGGTTGATGCCACGTGACTTCCATGACCAACTGCATCAAAGGGTGAAAGAAAATCCACTGTAGAGTTAAGAGTGGCAGCAGCTTCAGCCCCAGCCGAGAAGAACTTTGCCGAGACTATCTTCCCATTGCATGAACTAGCTGGGAATCGAGGACCCGTTTCGCAAGATCCCAAAAAATGAGAGATATTTCCGGTGAAAGGGTGCAGGGGATCATAAGCAAAACTGGGGTGTGTAGGGTTGATGCCTGAATCGACAAAACCAATCACGATTCCCTCGCCGGCGCTATGATCATCTCCTCCGTCGTGTGTCCATGCTCCTTGGGGTAGTCCAAGGAATTCAGGAGTGTACGTTGTCATTAACTTTGCTCCTCTGTCTCTCTCAACTAACTTCACTCCTGCAGCAGCTTTGAGTTTCTCAGCCTGTAATGTTCATCATCAAATACATAGTTAAATACTAAGTCTATATCCTACAAGTGTCAGACTGCATTTTTATATACAAGCAATCTTTCTCTTCAAAGTTCAAACCAATCTAAATTACGGGGAGTGAGACTTGAACTTGGTGAAGAGGGGAAGCACATATGCTCCAACCAATCTTGTGCTACTCTTACATCTGCATATTGGACTGAAATTGTAAATTGAACGTTACTGGACCTTGGCGGAAAACGACTCCAAGGTCCAGAATCCAAATTTCTCTTGGTCAACATGTGAAGTGTGCTCCCCCTTTGCATCCAAGTCCAAAATCTCGCGCCCTAATTTAAATTAGATTAGAATATCGGTCATTGAATAAACAAAAAAACCCGCATTGTGGCAGAGGACCTGGGAAGGGGTGGTATGGACAGCAAAGCCATTAACAATATGTTTAAAGCTGTAAAGCTTGCTGTAGCTTTCAGTCTCTAAAGCACTCTGTAGAAGTTGGTCATGAGAATCCACCAATCGCTTTGCATGGGCCTTGAAAACTTCACTAACGATATCCATGCATCAAACCATAGATCATTAAGATCATAATCAGCAATTGTCATCATAAACACACACACAGATATATAGAGAATCTCTGTGCCGGACGTCCCATTTTCTTTAAAAACATGACGTTCTGCATAAAGAATCTCTTTCTCAACGTACCACGTCTTCAAGAAAGACATGAAAACAGAGTTAGACAAGTTTTGTATTCCCCATCCCACCTGTTTAGATCAAGACGCCTTCCGTTTTCACGGGATGATATTCGAGAACCTCCATGGAATGCGACCGGGTCTCCTTCCATCAAAACCATGTACAAGGCTCGCTCTTCCGCAAAACTAAAGAACCCGACAGAAACAATGAGCGCTAGGAAAAATATTGGAGGCATTACACTGGCCCTTCCTGCCATGGTTGCAGCACAAACAGAGAAATATGTTGGGGATTATGGTGTTAATTTGTTCGGTTTAATGGTAATTAATCGTGCTGTTGGATGTTTCCCATATATATGATTCTGAAGTTTAGGAATTATGAACAGAAATTTACTTGTAAGCTTCACAAATTTAAAACATGAAGAAGTTGCCATATCTGCCATGCAAACAATCAATGGTTAACCGCACTATTTATGTGAATAGAGCTTTCTTTAAGAGGAAAACCAGCCTGCTTTTTGGACTAAATCGTTATCTTTCGTTTAATTCAGTTTGTAACTGAAAGTTTACATGAGCGTGTTCATGCCCTCTCACACCAAACAACCTTGATGAGTTCGTTATTTTCCGGCGGAGAGGGAGGGAAGAAGGGTAAAAAGCAAGAAGAAAAGCTATTTCTGGTTCACGATCAACAAAGTCTGGGAGCTGTAGTAGCTTCCAGAGGAATAGGGTGTGTGACCGTAAGATTTCTGTTCTTTTGGTCACCTAGTGACTAAAGATTCATGGCCACCCAGCGGTGAGTGACCCACGCATTCTCTGGTCACTTGGTGACCAAGAGAACATGTTTGGCAACTGTATATAACGGAAACCATCTACCAGGTTCGAAAAGCAGCTATCAAACCAGAAATCTGCTGTAACATTTTACTGTGCACTATTATCTGCAGCTGCCATGAAGCAATGCCCGATTCCCGCAACTTAAACATACAAAAAGTTATCCGACCACCACGATGAAGAGAACAAGCAAAACAGACTCATACGTTAATAATTAAAATTACGAACCAACAATTTTTGGAAGCAAACGATTCATTAGATGTCGAGAAAGAGAACAAGGTTCGAACTCAATTCTGTTTTGCTAAAATTACATGACCAATTTCCTGAAAACTAAGCTCCTGATATCCTACTGTACAGCCCACATGGCAGACGTCAAAAGAGTTGATAGCATCTTGGCTCCTAGCAAACCAGTGCTTGCTAAGGATGTCATTTCTTCTGGCGCTAGGGCTCGAGCTGCAAAAGGTTATGAATTCAGATTACACATTTGTCGGAATTAATATAACTATAACATAATTTGATGTATAGAGTGAAGAATGAATAAAAAGACCACTCTACTTTTAACGTACAACAGTTTTCGAACAGAAAAACAACCGGTGAATAACAAGGAGAATGGACAATAAACTTCTGTGACGAAGGCAAAGCAACATTGATCATAAAATATACAATGAACATGTCAAACCATTATTAGTTTATAATTTTCCATTCAGCCTTGTCTATGGTTATCTAAAACTCCATTATATGAAATCGCACCTCCGCAACAGCTGCTGGAACTGCATTCTGGGGATTTTTCCCATCCTCTTCAGCTAAACACTCAGAACACAAAAAGCTTTCCAGTTTTTTTGCTTCCACAATTGTCATGCCCACACAAGCAGGATGGTACCTACAAGTCCGATGGTAACATCCGTGTATGTATCAGGATATTAAAGGGCAGATTCAACAATGTTGCAAAAACGACCAAAAGTTCATCTGAATAAGACTCAAATATAAAATTACCAGAGTACTAAGTTGAATTTCAGAAACCAATTCTCAAGCATGAATGTGAACAATCAACTTCTAACTAAACAAACATATGAAAATCAACCTTTGTACAGCGCAAATTTTGAGTTGGTTAAGGCAAATTGCAGTGATAACTCACAGAAGTATGCAACTCAAAGCCGCCAGGAGGGAGAAGAAAACATCATCAAATGATCATTCAAATCCAAACTTGTATGCAGTTTGCATATATGCTAACCAGTGTTCTGAGACCGCAATTTGGGGATCCAGCATAGATTTAGCCTCTTAAATGCTTCTTTTCTCACTCTCTTTTAGGTAAAATTTTAATAAATATTTGAAGCACATTCTGTTCAGCAAATACAATTTACGAAATGCCGAGATAATATGATGGAAAAATGAAGAAATTACCAGTCCTTGCACTCCTCGCATTGCACCATGAGGTCATCCGGGTTATATGGCATCTCACAATTGCAATATCTTCAAAACACACAAAACCAATGCATCAAATCCCATCCATATATTACTAAATTTCCACTAAATTCATCAAATCACATCCCCAAGTACTACATTTCGACTAAAACCGAAAACAAACACAAATTACACTCACACAGCAACTCGGTCGGGCGAGAACGCTCCAGTAGCAGCTTTGTACTCAAATCTACAGTAGTAATCCTCAGCTCCAACATTCTCCAGCTTCGTGTAGCTCTTGAAGGAGTGCACCGTACACTTGCCTTCAATGGTGTGAGCGCTCTGCACATCATAGTGGTCAGACAAGAACAACTCCTTGGATCCATGGAACTGCCTCCGCCCTCCAATCGACTCCTCCGGCCTGTAATACCACCTCACTCTCACTTTCATGCCGCCCCGGCTTTCACCTTCGATCTTCTCGATGCGCGCCACGTATGGCGGCTTTCCGGTGTCCGACGGGCGCATCAGGACTGTATCCCCAGCTGCAAAATCACCAAATTTCCTCAACCCAATTAGCGTTCCAGCAAAAATTGAACAATCCAACAATTATTTTTTCCACTTTTTTGGAAATTAACAAAAAGATTTGATTTTTGTTTTGGGTTTTTGTTACCTCTGACGATTTTGTTGGTGCCCCTGATAGTGTAAGAGTCCGCATCCCTTGGCTCCTTTTTTCCTGGTCTGGTTTTGGCCATGTGGGTCTTCTCTGGGAAGCTTTGGTGGTGGAAAATGTGGGAACTTTGAGCAATTTCAATGGCGGAAAGTGGTTTGATTTCAAAGCCCTAAACTTTTGGACCTTTGGGAGGGAGAATTCAGCAGAGAAACCCTAGACCCTTCTTCTCATGAAGACGAGAGAGAGACAGCACACAAGTTACTATGACGCTTGACCTTTATGGGTCTCTCTCTGTCTCATAACTCCCCTCTTAATCACTAGCGAGTGTTTACTTTTTAATTTTGTTTAATAATAAATTAACACATATTTTATTATTTTTAAAAATAATAAATATGTGATTAAATTTCTTGGATCCTGCCAACGAGTGTCCCCTTCACAAAAACCACAAGTATAGCCAAGCCATGTTTTTTGATCGATCTCATGAACGACTACAAAAATCATCTCCTGTTTTTTGTGTCATTGTCACCGGACGCCATCGGCCAAAACAAACCAAGCAACAATCATGCTGATATAGAGTAAGAACAGAATCCATCGTCATCTTTTACTCAGCCATGATAACCCAACAGAGAAATCCAACGTCATTTACTAAATTTGGATACATTTTCTAATATAATTGCTACCCCGTAAAGCAACTTTACCTTCACAACAGTAAAGGTGTACAACATTTTAGCAGCCATGGGAATGAATGTCCTCTAAACCTCACTCATATCCAACCACAAAATTAACAGACACATGTAGAATTCACTCAAAGTGTCGATCACTGAATTTGATTTGCATACTGTTATGAAAAAACCGCACATTATTTTTCGGCTTAAAGTGTTGGCGTTGTTCTAGCTCCATCAAAAAACAAAAGACCGATCCTATCTGAGCTGTAAGTGATCAAGTGGAGCAGACAAGTAGGTACTGCATCAACGGTTGATTGGGGTGTGCATCCGCTCGACAATTTCATTTACAGCAGCTTGGGTCATCACCAGTGTGTCATGCTGCAGGATGCTGTAGACGTTCAAACCCTGCAAAAGTTGAAATACACGAGTACTGAGTTCAAACCAAACATACATGGCAACTGGTTTCATGCATCTGTAAAACTTGAGAGCGCTGTTTTGATTGTTTACTTCTAGTTTTGTGAATCAAACATCTTCGACAATGTAAACGTTTGTTACTAATTTGTATCTAAGCCATTGCTAATGAATTAAGAAGCCCACTACTTTCTAGAACAAAGTGTCTATGTGGAATGGCATCTCAGGTTGCATAGAAATTGCTAGCTAGTAGCTATAATACAACACTTATTAAGGATCAGAAAAAGCAACTCACTACTGCAGGCAGCACGTTCACGTAATGCAAATTTTGTGTAGCCAACTTGAGCTTTTCAGGTAACATTTGTTTACCATCATCGGTTTTGGCACCATCCACCAGCAGAAATTTCTTGGAGCCCTCCATTTGTTGGACGTAGTTCACAATATTCTTGGTTTTATGCGTAGGGACCTCAAAATCTTCAAAAACCAGAAGCTGTAGGTTCCGTACAGTTTCACTTGTTAAGTTCCATATAAGAAAAAAAAAATTAAAAATTAAATTAATATAATTCAGCCACACACATGGCACAACAAAGCAAGGGGATGAGTGTCTGTGTGTGGAGGGAGGGATTTTTGGTTGGGGGGTGGGGGGGGGGGGGGGGGGGGGGGGGGGGGGGAGGGAGGAAAAGAGAGAATTGCCTTTCCCTCTGCTGCCCGAGCTGTCAGAGCAATCTTTAGTCCTAGACGCCGAACCTTCTTATTCAGCTTAAATTCATGGCTTCGTGGCTTAGGACCATGCATTGTGCATCCTCCTCGGAACTGTTACCACCCATTAAATTCATTAGCAAAACCACCTTAAAGGCAGAATGAAAATCAGGAAACATGCTAATTCAAAAGCATGATAAATAAGTACCTGGGGGCCACGTAATGTTCCGTGCCTTGCTCGACCAGTGCCCTTCTGATTCCATGGCTTTCTGCCAGTCCCACTAACCTCACTAATAGTTTTTGTTGAATGTGTTCCCTGTAAACCAATCAACAATCATAAGTTTTTTTCTCTTCTTCCTCACTTTCATTTGTGTATAGTCCCGCCAACATTGTATGAAAAATCTAAACTTGGATGACAACAATATCTAAGCCTATGACATGTGAAAACAAAATAAACACACACCGCAACCCCCCCCCCCCCACCCCCAACCCCAAAAAAATCCCCACAAACCAAAACAAAAATGCTTGGGGTGTAATGCCTAAGTGTACAGATAAGTAAATACCTGTTGCCGTTTTGCTAGCTGCCATAGTACAACCCGATGAATAATATCCTTCCTAATAGGTACATCGAAAACATCACCAGCCAAAACTGTGAAGCCTTTATCTTCATAATGAAAATTTGTCACTGGAATCACAAGGTCTTGACCGAGTCCTATAATACAATACACAAAATCACTCAAACAGTTCTACAGTAAACATCCAGTTTTGAACTTTTGATAGATAACATTAATAAACCATACCTACAAGGTAAACCTGGTAAAGTAATGTGTAAGTTCTACCACAAACTAACAGTCTCAATTTACTGCAAGACTATGACTACATAAATGTGTCCCACTTAGCACATAAGACAAATGAAAAAATTTCAGTGCTACAGACTATGGGACGCCAGGAAGAGTGTAATGTTCGAGTTTGAATTAGTATACATGAACCACAGTACACTCTTAGGTCAACTAGTAACTGGGTGAGAATATCTATCAGAACTATAGGATTGTTCTTGATTTGCATAGAATACACACACACCCTCACCGCATAACAATTCAGCTCAAACTTCAAATATTTATGGTGATTTTCTAGGTAACATAAACCTCAACACATGCAATGCTTTGACATTTCCTTGTACCTACAGAACGGTTTGATGCAACGACAGGCCTTGCTGACAATAAATTAGAGGGAAAGGCACCTCCACTTGATTCGGGAGTCAGGTTGGAGGTTGAAAGCCTTCGATTTGCTAGAAAAAATGATCCAGCCTATATATAGAGATACAGAAATTAGGAGTTAATTATTGAGTTGCCACATATACAGAAAGCAAAGAAGCCAATAAATCACCTTATTGAGCATATGAAAATGTTGCACTGAGTCATATGATATAGCTCAACTTTCACCATGTTCTTTTTTCCGATATAAAAAAAAAATATCGGGTGTGGAGGAATGCAAATATATACAATGCAAGGAATACCTTGGAAACACTTGACAATTCTCCAGAAAGTAAGATATCTCCAGGAACATGGCCGCAAAAATCTGTCCAAGAACCAAAATAAAGGATGGAAAAAATAATAATGCTTTCAATTCCTTCCATGGAAGTCAATAACAAACTTGTACACATCCTTACCAAGAGAAGCACGAAATGATGATGGATATAAATTACTTGGAGAGTCACAGCGGCCCGATGCTAATACAGACCCAAATGAACGGAAAAGCCTTCTGGACACCAACAAAGCCATACCAAATAATTTTCAACAGGTTATCTACATCCACAGATCAGCTTTCTCAGTCTTCTTACTACAAAAGCACATCCCTTTAGACCCAAATTGATGTTTACACCAACATAAATTCATAAAGAAATTTACTCTGCCGTCGAACTCGGGCCCTCGAATGTAGTATTACAATGTCTCATACTATCCCACTATACAGACAATCATTACAAACCCTTTTTTTCTATCATAATTTGAATGCCTTCGAGGTGTTCGATAAAATGCCCAAAACAAAATGATAACTTTAGCAGCTGAGGAAACAGTGACAAACACTAACCTAAATTGTTCAAACCAGTGTTCATCTATATACAGAATTGAAAACGCACACTAAAAAATAGTGCCCAAAAGCTGGAAGAACTTGAAGAAAACAAAGAAGAGAGAAGTACCCAATTCGAAATGTGATCGGAGATTTGCGGCCGTCGATCCTCCAACCGGAGGGCGCTGCCGAAGGAGGCGAGTGAGAGAGAGAGAGAGAGAGAGAGAGAGAGAGAGAGAGAGAGAGAAAGGTATCCGGAGCCAGGTCTGGTGCTGAAAATGTAAAACGAAAAACCCCAATTTTCCAAAACCCCAAATTCTTTGTATCCGGAGCCAGGTCTGGTGCTGAAAATGTAAAACGAAAAACCCCAATTTTCCAAAACCCCAAATTCTTTGTATTCGGATCGACAAATTAGTAGATATGGGCTGGGCTTATTACGCACGTATGTGATGGGCTTATAGTTTATGAAGCCCAAGTACTCTTTATAGGATGGACTGCAGGATTTTTTTTTTTAGAGAAGTAATTTTCCACTCTTTCGTAGTTCTCATATAGAAAACACTTTTACTCATAGATACTTTTATTTAAAATCCAAGTGTTGTTACCACTGGCTTTTTCTTTTCAAAATTTATTTAAAAATACTTTTACAATTGATTACTTACGTCTTATTTGAAAGTTGTTAATATAGAGTTATTTTCAATCCTCAAAATAGTGCGAGTCGGGAAAAGAGCATGAAAGACCCAATGAAAATTAAAGCCCAACGAAGAATAAGAAGCCCAAGGCCCAATAAAATTAGAAGAAGGGCATGACTGAGTGCTAGAGCCGATAGCTCACCAGCTTGGTCCAACTAAGCAACATAAAATACTTTTTAACTGTCAATGATACGTGAGAAGACTGACAACTTTATGGCACAACTTTTGAAACAGACCTACTCAATCACCAATCAAGCCACGTGTTTAAGACAGGAGGTAAAGGTGGTCGTGCCGCTACTCGGAGTGGCATTGTTGACCAATCGAGGCCGTGCGGGTCGCTCTGCGCACTTCGATCTTGAAGGGCGTGCAATTACGAAGAGCAACCGATTGTTGTCTCATTTTGAATTGTAGGCGGACAATACACTACCTCCACTACAGATATTTCACAACGGCACATTAAGAATATATCTTTACTATTTCAATAACAGCACATTGAGAAGATAAGAACCCACTATTTATATTGGTTAACAATTAAATTAAGTGAGATTTTATACGACATACATAGTAGCACGTACGTACACATGCATGATTGTGTGACATTAATCACAATCCACAGTCAAAAGGAATTAATAGTTAAGTTGTTAAGAAATGCATCGGCATTCCTCAATAAAACATTTAAATATATATAATTAGTAGCGTACTAATTAAAAGTGTTGAAACTATATACGTTTGTCCTTATATTTTACATTTTAGCTGTGAAAACCTAATATAATCAAATTATGTTCAAACATGATTTTAGAATTATACACTTTTGTTGCAATAAAAAAACGTTCCGTTTAAGTTTTCTGTTTCTGTCAAATTTTAGATGAATAAAACTGAGCATAAGCTTTTAAATAGCTTTTCAGTCACTCATCCCCTTGCAATATTTGA
Organism: Crataegus laevigata; assembly: GCA_963580275.1. Classification (NCBI taxonomy): domain Eukaryota; kingdom Viridiplantae; phylum Streptophyta; class Magnoliopsida; order Rosales; family Rosaceae; genus Crataegus; species Crataegus laevigata. The sequence continues at coordinate 41,037,318 of OY756941.1, forward strand.
CATAGAGATGAAGTCAAAAAAAAAAAAAAAAAATTAGTAGTTGATGTTGAATTCTCAAACTTCGTAATAATAAATCTTCGATTAATGCTTGATCAGTGAGAGCGTTTAAGAGGTATGTGTATTTATGAGAATTTTACCCTTTTAATTAGTGGGAGTTTAAAATTGCTTTTGTTTTATTGAATTGAAGTGTTAGTGGAAAATGGTTTAATAGTAAACTTTTATTCATAAATCTTGATAAGAGACTAATTTTGTAACAGTATATTGCATTTGCATATTCTCTTATTTTTATGTTTGAATTGACAAAAAATATGAGCCATGCTTGCATGAGGCTCAGTTCAGGAGTTGATTTTTTGCTTATCAACCTGAATTAACGAATGATGTCAGGCAATATTGTGCTCGGAATTTGATATTCGTGGTAATAGAGTAAACATGTAGAAGTAATTACATGTTATTTTTTATAATTCAATATTTAAACTACTAGTGACAAGTTGTTAAAGGTATATTTGCAAATCTTGTGGGCCTCAGTGATCACCTACCACTTAGCTAAATAATGATCATGTTCTTGGACACTCAAGTGGGAGAATGTAAGTTGTAAGTGTCAAAGAACATGTGCTCACTATTTCTTGACATAAAAGGAACTTGGTCAATCTGACTTAATAGTTGAAAAAATTATGAAGCCTTATTTGATTAGGTTTAGGAGTCCTTATTTAGTGCAATTAATTATGAAAACCGTAATTAGTTGACAAACAATTCGTTACCATTTAGGACTATAATGAAATCCTAATTCATTTAAAATATCCCTTTAATTAGTTAATAGGCCGGATTAAAAAGATGAACGTCTGTAGATTAGGATGGGCCGGCTTATAGTTTATGAAGCCCAAGTACTCTTTGTAGGATGGACTGCAGGATATATTTATTTATTTTTTGGAGGAGTAATTTTCCACTCTTTCGTAGTTCTCATATAGAAAACACTTTCACTCATAGATACTTTTATTTAAAATCCAAGTGTTGTTAGCATTGGCTTTTTCTCTTCAAAATTTATTTAAAAATACTTTTACAATTGATTACTTAGGACTTATTTGAAAGTTGTTAACATATAGTTCTTTTCGATCCTCAAAATAGTGCAAGCCGAAAAAAGACTATGAAAGACCCAATGAAAATTAAAGACCAAAGAAGAATAAGAAGCCCAAGGCCCAATGAAATTAGAAGAAGGGCATGACATAGCGCTAGAGCCTACGGCTCACCAGCTTCGTCCAACTAAGCGACATAAAATACTTTCTAATTGCCAATGATACGTGAGAAGATTAACAACTCTATGACACAAAGCTTTAAAAATAGACCAACTCAATCACCAATCAAGCCACGTGTTTAAGACAGGAGGTAAAGGTGGTCATGCCGCTGCTCAGAGTGGCATTGTCGACCAATCACAGCCGAGCGGGTCACTCTGCGCACATCGATCTTGAAGGGCATGCAATTACGAAGAGCAACGGATTATTGTCGCATTTTGTATTGTAGGCGAACAACACGCTACCTCCACTACTGATTTTTCACAACGGCACATTAAGAACATATCCTTACTATTTAAATAACAGCACATTGAGATCATTGAGAATATAAGAACCCACTATTTATATTGGTTAACAATCAAATTAAGTGAGATTTTACACGACATACATAGTAGCACGTACGTAAGCATGCATGATTGTGTGACATTAATCACAATCCATAGTCAAAAAGGAATTAACAGTTAAGTTGTTAAGAAATGCATCGGCATTCCTCAAAAACACATTTAAATATATATAATTAGCAGCATACTAATTGCTTGTCATCTTAATTCAGAGCAATGTGGGAGAGATCCATGGGAAATGGATTTCCCATGACACTGTCCATGTAATAGTGGCCTTGGTGGCTAGCATCCATCACCACAAACTGCATATCCTCTGACGGCTTCCAATGTCGCTTCCTTTGGTTGATGAACCAGTTGTTTATCTGCTTCTGGTCCAGCCCTGTTGATTCTGCAAGAGCTAGCTTCTGTGATTCCTGCATTGACCATGTGTATGAAGATAATTAACCTAATTCTGGTCAAGAAAATGTGTGCATATGTATTCCGATGTATAGAAAGAAAAATGTATTGACATTATACCGATGGATAAGGCCATTTGTAATGTCGACTCCACCAATCTAGCAACTGTTGCCTGGCTTCTTTAGGCAGCTTCCCTTTCTTCCGTTTCTTCATGAACTCCTGCTTCAAACTACCCAAATATCCACTGTACTTGCGCAATAGCTGCCCTTTAAGCTCCCGGTCTTCCGCTTGGGGATCTATGAAGTTGTTATTAGCATCAACCTCTTCCTCAGACGATACATTGTTTCTATCAATTCCATCGCCATAACCTAATGGCATAAAACTTGAACACATAATTAAAATACATCAACAATGAATTAAACAGGCTTTCTTTATGGGGCTTTTAGTCCAAAAACATGAAGTCTTTTTAAGAGTGAGTCCAATTATATAATTATATGTTTTTATTTCTTTTATACTCATTTTATATTTTCTAAAAATATTAAAAATCAATTTAAATTTTCTAATATTATGCATTTTCCAACTCTAAAAAATCTAATATACTAACAAAATATACTTGCAAAATATTCTACCTACCTCAAGTAACAAATATATGAATGTAAATTATATCTATAATGAGGTATGGAACCTAACAAAAAGGTAGAAAAATAATAATATACCTACAAAAAAGGCATATTAATCTATGATAGGATGTTTATAAAAAAGAATTTATCATTTAAGTAGATAAAATACAATTAACATGTAGTATAGGTTAATTATAAAAATTAAAAATAAAATTTATAAATGAGGTTTAAAGCAGGAGAAAGAACAAAAAAATATCAATAAATAAAAAGAAATAATCAAAGAGATAATTACAAAGAAATTTGATTTTTATAATAATTTTTATCGTTAAAGAGATAATTATTGATAATTAAATAATTAAATTTTTGATATTGGACTTATTTTACATGTTTTAGGGCATCTTCCTTCAAGTCATTACGAGGCCAAAAAAGTAACTAAACTATTGTAAGGTCAAAAGTTCCAGCTGGGTTCAAATAGAACTCATTGCCATCAGATCTATCGTTGTATGCTCATTATGCATATATATTTACTCAAAACATACATTGCTGCTGTAAAACATTTCTGCATTCAATGTAGTAAAGTCTCAATCTTCAAACTATATCTCTATTTCCTTTCACCTTTACCCTTTTGCTAACGTTTTTGTAGAATTATATCCCTGATCTTGAGGAATATATATTCAGCCATCAGAATGGAAGTACTTTCTTTGTTTCTGTACAGGCAAAAAGTGTGATGTAAATAGTGTCAATTCTTTTGAGACGTAGGGGGACTTTTTAGACCCACGGACATTCTTTTTTCACTCCCAACATCAAATATATCACCAAGCCATGCAAGACAACTCTATGCAAAACATATAGGCATGGATCTAGCTTTCTTAATCCTACTTCGAAATGCAATTACTACTTATCATTGCATTCTAAATAAATTTGTGAGTGTGTGTAGTCTCCTAAGTTACAAAGAATTCTTGTCCAGAATCCAGATAAAAAAAATATTAACATATTGCTAAGTAACTGTGAACAGCTAGGATAATATCAAATTAAGGATTGACATATAACTAAGTTCAAGATTAGTTCAATATTTTGTCAAGCAACAGAATACTTTTCACTCAAGCAAGCAAGGTTATCAACATTAAGGATTAAGTCGCACGCACAGCTGCCTCTTCACTTACAGCATTAGTTGGTATATTGAAACACACTAAATATTAGTGTAATCAGAACAAAGTTTATGCAGTTGGACAACAATAAATGATTTAAATCCAAAAACGTTGCTCGTGTTAATAATTATTAAGAAGCATATTCACATTAATCAGTCTTTCACAATTTGAAAATGATAATAAAATAGCGAAGAGAAACTCAAATACTTTAAAGTCCACCATATTCAAAACCTTACTTAAGGATATGCTAGCTAAACAAATTGAGGTTCAGAAAACCTGAGTACTCTGAGTCCAGCATATTGTTAAAATTCTAGGAACCAAATAGCCAATTTCTAGCTCATCCCTTTGAGGACCTGTATTGGTTTTTATGAATTAGATCCACCAACAACTCAGTTCTTTTGGTATCATATGATTAGGACACCACGAGTCCACTACAGCACTTAGGGTTTGAGAACTAATTAAATGTGTGAAAAACTAGTCTCACGTCACTGGTCATCGATGGAAGATATTCTCTGTATATGTAAAAAATCCAGCATACCACATTATCAACTTATAGCTATTGCTAGTCCTTACATGAACACTCGTGTTACCACAAAAAAAAAAAAAGCATGTGCAGAAAATATTGTATCTAAAGCTCAAAATGTACAATAATTACAAAAGACGTAAAAACATCAACGATTTCTAGAGCTCGGGTATATCGAAATAACCATAGAACAATGCAGACTACCATACAAAAACTAATTTAACTATTCTTCCAGGAGTAAAAGTAATTACAAATATTATGTTGTCCACACAAATTGGTCACTAGGGTGTAAAAAAACCCTAATAATTATGAAACAGAAATTACTTTGAGCATTGCTGACATGGGGGAAAACGCAAGCAAAACCATTTGTCTTATATTTGTAACGACGCAAGCAGCGCGTCAAATTCAACTACGTAAAACAAGGTAAAGAATTCAAAAGAAACCAAACAATCTCATTCAAAACACAAACACCGAGAAGAGAATCAAAGCCATACAATTCTAATGCAACACCATCGACTTGTATATTTGCATGTGGTCTTGAGTTTCTACCTATACGTTCCGGATTCGAAACACTCCCTCCCTCAAATTATTGTAATAGTTTCGAACTCTCTTTCTCCCTTTTAAAATACTAAAATTTGAAAAAATTGACTTGCGAAGGGAAACCTAGCTTGCTACTACCCCAGTACTAAAAACAGTTCTACACATGCCAAAGAACAGCAGATATATGATTAAATTAAAGGACACTTTGGATGCAGTCCCTAACTACCAATGTTCTTTGATTAAAATATTTGTGATTTTTAGTTTTTGATCAAAGTCCTTAACATTAATGTAATAATGTATTTCTATGTAGTTTAATCTATTTTAACTTAAAAATGAAATTTGTAGTTATTTATATTCATGAGATTTAAAATAAAACCCCATAATTTATGGGATTATAACTACTAAAGATAAATACATGGGTACGTTCATAAAAACTAACCAAAAAATTATTGTACCAAAACATGGGTACATTTTTCAAAAACACAATATATATATATTAGGCTTAATAACATTATTAAATTTCTTCTATTAAACATGACATAATTACATCCTCAATTCAACAAAATAGAATGTACCCATATAAGTTTTAAAAAGGATTAGAGAAAAGATTGAATGAGTTTTATATAAAAAATAAAAAAATTGGTACATTTTTTATGTATAAAAAAGGGTACATTTTTCATATAACAAATTGACATATTTAAGAATGGGTACATATCTATTTTTTATAAAAATTTAATGGGTACAAACTTATTCTAATTTTATTTTTTATATTTTAAAAATGTTTGAATTGAAAATTAAGTAGACATTTAATAAGGACGTGTGAGTATTAAAAATCTAAATCAATTAATAATTTTTATTATTAAAATTATGTAACTTACATTTAATTTATTAATATATTAATAATAGAGGCTTTGATCAAAATCTAAAAACTAGTAAAGTCTTAATCAATGAACATTAAAAACTAGGAACCAGATCCTAATTTTTCCTTAAATAAATTTTAGAGGGAACCAATTAAGCGATAAATGAAAAAATTTGAAAAATGAGAACAAAGAAAACTAATTGGCCACCAGCTTCCTGAACATAATTGTTAGTTAATAAAATAAACCTACAGGATCTTGGAAACGGCATCCATGCATGGCTAGTTATTATATTGCATTAAAAAAATTCAGATAATAAAAAATAAAGAAAATACTCAAAAGATCTTCCTAGACATACAGATGTATATACATACACATACAGAAATAATGGTGAGATACGAACCTGCAGAATCAGAAGAAGAAGAAAGAGTGAGCGCTTTGAATTGGGACTCGATTCTTTGGAGGAAGATCATGGCTTCCTTGAAGGGTTTAGAGATTTCTTGTTCATACTTGGTAAGCATCTCGCAGTAGGCCTCCATGAACTGATCCAGAGCTGGATCTTCCCCGAGAGATCCTGATTCACTACTACTACTCACCATTTGACCTATAGTCGCCGCCGATGCGCACGCGTCCTCCAGTCTCGCCACCACTTCAGGCGGCGCTCCAACCTGCACATAATTTTTTTTCAATTGAATAGTATTATTCAACAACTTTCAAATGATGATGATGAAAAGGGCATCTTCCATTGAACCCAAATATATATTTCAAAAAATCAAAACACAAAAGTCGAAGAGACTTGGACCGTCTTTATCGACAACATAATTACTTAAGTTCCTTGTTAAACATAATTAACTCAATAAAGTATGACAAGAACAAAATGGTAGTAGCAGTACTGGATGAACAACTTCATAATACCAAATCTTTCCACGAGGATGGGCGTTCTGAGTCCCACATCGTCCTACCTACGGAACTGATATCGCCGTCCACATTACTTTAAGACAAACCTCCATAATTACAATGAGAACATGGATGATGAGATATTCAGATCCAAAATTCCCAAAGAAAAGAGACGGGAAACATGAATTATCTATCACTTTCAGGCGCATGTCAACTAAGTTTTCCCTTTTTATCTAACACACAAAAAAAGAGGAGGACAGAGAATGGAGAGTTGTGGTCCTAACTCCTACGTTTGGACGAATTGAAAACCTAATTGGGAGGTCAAAATATATACTCATATATATATATATATATATGTATATTTTAATTAGATGGTTTCAATTTCACCTTTTGACAGTTGATATAGGAGACCAAGAGGCGGTGATAGTGAGGATGAGCCATGATCTTAGCCTTGACAGTTGAAGGCGAAGAAGAAGAGCTGCCGCCAACACCATCATTGTTGTTGTTGTTGTCCATGAAATAGGAGGCGGCAGCTGCAACTGGGTTGTGGAGAAAGAAGGAGGAGCCGCCGCTAGTGTTATGGTGGTTTTGGTGGTCGTGATGGTTGTTGGACGGAGGCAGCTGGGGAAGCTGGCGAAACTGATGAGTCGTACTAGTATTATGTGTGTCTGCATTAGGATGAAGATTCATAAGATGTTGATGAAGGTGATGATGAGAATGATGAGCATGATGTGAGGAAGTCATTAGAGGCATCATCATCATTGGACACATTCCTCCTCCATTACTGCTGTTTTCTCCAAAGGCCATCATACTACAGGTACCGTTGGCACCACCACCTTCCATTCTCTCTCTCTCTCTCTCTAGATTTCTTGGTATATCTTATCTTTCACAAATTAACTTTCTTACCGAGTCCTCTTTGTACTAGTTCTTTTGTTTCGTTCACTTGGCTTTGCTACAAATCACTTCTCTCTCTAGGTTAAAGTTTTTTTTTTCTCTCTCCTACGCAATAATGTTATACATATATATATGTGTGTGTGGATCTGATTGTGATCGATCTCTCTCCTCCAAGGGAAGCGAGGGCTCTCCCGGGTTTTATGCTACTATACTTTGAGCAGGCTTTAACAGGGAAATCCTAAGTAGTGAGTGAGAGTGATAGTGGGAGAAGTATAGTGGGTCAGTAGTTAATAATGCTTGTGTTTTTTCTCCAATTACTGGGTCTGCCAAAACCCTGCCCCAGATTTCCTTTGCAAAATTCTTGTTTTATCTCTCTTTCTCCAGACATGCATTTATATCCTCTCACACACATACAGAACAGATACAGTACTTCTGTCCTTCTCTCTCTCTCTCTCTCTCTCTCTCTCTCGTGTGTAGGGCTAGCAGCAGGAAGAAAAGGGCGGTGGTGGTGCACAAAGACTCAGCTGGTTATTTTTCTTTTTAGGGTAAACAAAACTCGTGGTTATTGATGATATTGTGTGAATCTGAATAATAATAATACTCCTTATAATAATTAATAAAAATATTGTAGAGAGAGAGAGAGAGAGAGAGAGAGAGAGAGAGAGAGAGAGAGGAGGGGAGAGTGAGTGAGTGAAGGGGGAGAACTTCACTCTGTCACACTCTGTGTGTCGTGTGATGCAAAGCTTTACCTTCCCGATGAAAACTCTCACCCTCTCTTTTCTTGCACCGCCACTGACGCCCTGCCATTACTGGCAAAGAATTATGAGAGATAGGGAGACCCAACGATCGATCAAATCGAGGGAAGAGCCAAACGAGACACCTAATGGCTAATAGTGTGTGTGTGTATATATATGTACGAACTCACACGATGAAAATATTACCACAAAAATAAAATTATAGACGAGAAATTCGAATCACTACTAGGTCTAGCTTTCTCTGTATACTGTACGCTTTGCTACTTTTTTTCTTGATTAGTACTGGAGCTTGATTGCAATCTGTCCACTCATTTAATATTCGCACTTCTGCTCGTTGTCCTCTTCCCCTACGGCCCAACGCCAACACATTATCCATCGCAATCTTAATCATGATCAAATTAGAATTAAAATAATAAACAAAGAATATTAGTCTTATCATGAAATATATATTGTTTAATTTGTTGAAAATGAATCATTTCGAATGTCTTTTACTTAATCATTCTCATCAATTAATTTAGATTTTAAAAATTTGATTTAAAAATTAAAATTATTATAATTTTTAAAATGAATCTTTGTTTTTAAGAGTTTGATCAAATTTTAATAACTCAAATTATTTAATAAAAAAATTAAGTAGAAGAGATCAAGAGAGAATCTCTTTTCTAATTCAATTTAGTTTGTCATGTGCTTGTTGCCCACCGATACTCATGCCCAATCGGACACTCATATGCGTCTAGAATGTTGGTGATGCCATTTTCTTTTCTCCTTGACACTTCTTTATACAAAAGTCATTTCTCATTGCACCCTCAATCACAAGTTGAAATGGATTGACTTGATATAAATAATTAACCATCAAGTATAATTAATGAACAAATGCTCGCTCATGCATTACATTCACAATAGTAAAAATTTTGTAGATTGACATTACTATTTTATTAAACTTTTCTATATTTTATTCGAATAGTAATTATCTAACGCGATTACGTGTATACATAATAGCTTACACTTGGGATGTTCACAATGTAATGATCAAAGTTAGTCTATAATATACGTCATCTTGTTTTATGAAACCTTGTCATCATTATTTTTTCTATTACAAGTAATACTACTATTCTAAGTTACATTAAGTGAAAAGGCAGTATTAACTCGAGATACATTAGATTAAGCTTCGCAACTTTTAACACGAGTTGTTAACTTGACACGACATTATACAAAATTAACAAGTTTTTGGATCAACATGATAGTGAATCGGGTAACTCGATAAACATATGTTAAGATAATGGATTGGTCCAGGTATACACGTGGGTAACCCGTTACATGAGAAGAAAAATATTAATTTTATAATTAACAACAGTAAAATTTAATCTTGAACTCAACTGAAAGTTAAAATATAAATATATATATTTTAACTAAAATTTAGAAAATTGATGCCCATTGGATTAGCTGAGATTTAATCTCAGCTGTCCAATGTTTTTCTCAACCCTAGATCAGGCTCTCTCTCATTCTTGAAGGCTCAAATCGAAGCAGCTGCTCTCTCTCTCAAGCCGAACTCTTGAATGTCACCACATACGGCCTAGTAACCCACCACCAGTCGATTTACTACTTCCGATTATCTCTCTGGATCGAGTGAATCTTGAGCCCTAATAGAGGTAATTGTTGGTATTTTGAATTACTTTCAAAATATAGGGTTTTATTTCAAATTAGTTTTGGAATTAAGATTGGCTTCGTTTCTTCAATTGAGGTTTTCCGTTTCAAATTAGCTTTCAAAATAATATTTATGTGGTAATGTGGTATTTACAAATTTAGAATTTTTTTTTCTTAAAATGACCCGACATATTATGAACCCGTTAAGATAATGAGTGCGATGTGACACGACCCATTTACCAGACCTACATTGAGTTGTAGAGGAATGCTTATCCAATATGACAATCTAACACTTACAACTTATGAGGCTGTTGTCTTCTATTTTGACTCCTTAAAAGTTGTGATAATTTTTTACCGTTAGATAAAATTTGGAAGGCCCGAATCACTTGATCTGGTGCCCTTAGCGAAAAAGATTCGGTCCTGTCCACAATCTAACATTACGTTTTTTTGTAAGACTTTGAATCAAGTTGACACTTGTTGTCATGTTGTTAAATGTCCTTGACAAAAATAAATAAATCTATTAAAGAAAACACATTAGTAGGATTATTTTTCACTTTAAATTTAATTCTCGCTAATAGAAAAATTGAATCACATTATTATGATAAACAAACTTGAGTCATTTTCTCATTTTCTTTGTATAAATATTATTGCTTGTTTTAAGAAATGCGGCTGATTTTTTTTTACTTTTTTTACACAAATGAAAGAAAGCTATAAAAAAACACGGTTATTGGTACCATAAAATTTAATTATTCACTCTAAATGTGTTATATTTAGAAAAAAAATATTCCTATGAAAGTAACAATTAAAATTTACCCAAACTAGCGGTTGAGAGAGCTTTTTCAGTTTTCTTGGATTTGGTTCGAGTTAAAAATAACTGACAAAATCTTTTTCCTAAGCAGTATATGTATATAAAATCTCTCACTCTATCTCGTTTAATTATTGGTCAGAGTCATAGCATCTAATCAGTAATTATTTGGCATGAAGAAAAGTTGAGTTTGCTGCCGCTATAAAAAAAAGCTGGAAAAGCTAGTGGGACAGTCCGAATGTCTCTTGCATAAATCTCTCTCTTTAGGCCTCTATCCTCTACATGTACGTAATTGATCTAGGTTCCATTTTTCTCCCTCCCATTACAGTCGGTACATCTACGTATTCCTACGGAGCTTCACTCCTTCCGCTCCTCTGGAGTCTGGACACAGCAGAAAGACTTCCAATCCTTGAAGAACACATTGTCTCCATTTCATTATTTTTTGTGTATTATATATATATATATCGTATATTTGTTTATTAATCTGTATTTCCTTCGCAATGTTTATACGTGTGTGCTCTTAATTTTGTTTACAGAAAGAATAATCAGCAGGTCATAATCTAGACAGCTCGAGTATCTTCAATGACATTATTAATCTCAACTTCACCATGAAAGTACGTTATTGGTAGATTTTTTGTGTGTCTTAGTTAACGAGTTGGTGAAACTTGTTGGACTTTTTGAATCAGAAAAATCTTCCAATCTCAATTAACCAATGACAGATACGGGTCATATGACGCAAAGGGGTGATACAGTATAGTTGGTAGATTTCTTCTAATTCTTAAGCTTCTTCTTCTGTTTTGGTCAAATAAAAAATAGGGAGATTTCTGGTATGTTCAGTAAAAACAATTTTGTTTATTATACTACTAACGTTAATTATTATATCTTAGATTATAATATAAGCCTAAATTATTATTCATGGACGTTTTAGAAAAAACCCATTGAAATTATAATAAATAACTCAGATTTACATATTATACATTTACACTGTGAAAACAATCATCAGATTGAAAAATACCAATGCTTTTTCTGTTAAAATTTATTCGGCCGTAGACTAACCCTAGAAAATAATAAGCTTCTTCAGTTTCGTTTGACATCTCTGACTAAATGAACGGTGCCTACCAATTTAACAAGGGCCCCCCATGAAAGAGGGAAAAGACGAAGGAAAAAAGAAGTGAATTACCAAAACCGTGACAGACTAGACTAGATGGTTTGAATAAGTGGGGTCTTAAATCTCCTGATTGATATCCCGTACGCGATAAATCAAATCAAACAAAGATAAAAATATTAGGAATCTAAATAAAAATCAACCTGAAACTGATTAAATGTGGAATATTTTGTTGTATTTTTGTTTTCCTGGTGTGGTGTTCTGGGAAGGGAGAAACAGGGTTCAGAGTATGAAGAATTTGTAGGCAGACATTAGAAGTACTTAGAACCGAAAAAAAGAAGACAGTAGAAGTACTTGGGGTTATGGTTAGGGTTTAGAGTTAAGGTTAGGTGGGTCTAGGGTTAGGGTTAGGGTTAGGGTTAGGGTTTTGAAATGGAGTGGAAGACAGAATTAGTACGCGAACCCGTCTCAAAAGAGTAGGAATAAAAAATAAGTAGAGGGGAAAAAAGTTAGAGATACGTCACTGGTGTGAAGTTTCGAGTGTGAAGGGTTGAAGTGTGTGGGTGTAGGTGCAAGCAGAGGGAGAGTTTGTAGAGGGACAGGAATGCTAGGCCTAGGCCCCTTGCAAGCAAAGCTTTTCTGATAAGCACTTTACGTCCTGTCCATCAAGGCATCAACAGTTGCTTGATAGAATTATTTCATACAATTAAAATATATTTAAAAGGCCAAATTTAAGACTTTTGTTAATATCATTTGGATAAACAATTACACTACTAATCATCATTTCTTGGTCAACAACAATTTATTATGGATTGTTTAGGAAAATGTTAAGGTCATCCACTTTCAAAAAGTTTATAGCATCAGATTTAAGTTAAGCTAGTTAAAGTTGTGTGATATTTTCAAATGTTTTAATTAACAAAAGACAGTTTTTATATCATGATAGTGCATGTTTTTAGGGTTTAGGGCCACTCCTTGGCTGGAAATGTGCCGATGAGTACATCTGGCTCTTAAGAGGGTAGATTATAACATCTCACATCACTTAAATGAGAGGATCCTTTATGCTTTATATGTACATGCCTATCTCATCCTAACAAGATGTGTTTTGGAAACTCACTGGCTTCGGATTTCATAAAAATTTCGAAGTTAAACGAATTTAGGTGAGAGCAATCATAGGATGGGTGACTCCCTGGGAAGGTTCAAGAACCCAAGAACAAAACTGTACGAGCCGGGTTCAAAGCAGACAATAGACGTGTAATTTATTGATGTTTGTATACATTATTTTTTTATGTGGATTTATAATAATATTTGATGTAGAAATAGATTTTTTTTTTTCCATGTATTTAGTTTTTTTTATATATATCAATGTACAAAGGGTGGGTCAGAGGTCAGAGAACTTTACAGCTCCACTTCAAAGCTCGCATAAAGCCTCCAAATTCTTTAGGCTGACCTTGATCTATATCATATTAAGTTAAACCGTTTTAAGTCTTAAGTTTAAAATCGAACAATTTTTTAAACCAGATATTATTTATTAAATATTCAAAGTAAAATTAGTTTACCCTAAACCCAACCCGCTTTTTTGTGTTGTTTATGCTTCTTCGTTTTCTTATTTTTCGTTTTTGTTTCCCAACAAAGAAATAAGATTATGTGATATTTTCATTTGTAAGCACCAGAAACAGCAAGCCAATTAACAAATCCGACTGAAATAATATTTGGTATATCATACTGAAGCATGTTCTTCTGTTGTTTGGTCCGGGTTGGCCGACTAGAACCTAGCCTTTAGGCTATACATGGCGAAAATCGCGTAGCAAAGATTCCTCACAAACAGTCCAATTGTCACGTATATGGCAAAAAGGAAACAATGACGGTACCTCAAGTGAAAGAATGAACCATACAAACTATAAATATGCGTGGAAATTGGCAAGTATAGGGCTTGAAGCTCAATTTGTTAAAAGCACTTAAAGCAGGAGCGAAACTAGAACTTTGATTCAAAGGGAGCAACCTCATCAAGCTTCTAGAGTTAAACATGCATACAATAGAGATAAAGAGTATTCGTCTTGTTTAGTTAGGGTGATTTGTCTATTTTATAATGAAATATAGTGCTATTATTATGTGTAGAAAGATGTGAATGAGAAATTTTTACGTATAAATATAGGTGATTTGTCAATTTTATAATGAAATATAGTGCTATTATTATGTGTAGAAAAATGTGAATGAGAAATTTTTACGTATAAATATAGCAAGATAGTTACAATAGAGCCAACAAATTTGAGGAGGGGCACATGCCCCTCCCAAGTCGCCCTTGACTCAGTGTTTGGAGTTTGAATTTAATTCTCTCCGTCTTAATATCTATTGTATAGGAAAATGCAACTATAGAGGTGAATGTGGTGGAGGAAGGAATTATTTTGTTTGCACTTACAAAAGGATAGAAGTTTCATTAAACTGGGTGTGGTCTTAGCAGTTTAATTTCCGAATGCAAATAAAAACATGGGGATGATGAGTTAATCGACCTAGCTAGTTCTTCTGTGTATATAATTCTCAAAGGATATGCATTAAGCTGTCAAGACACATCTAGTCAGTACAATTCCATCCAGTGAGGTTGATATGTTGATTCACGTAGTACAATCGAGTTGTAGATGGCTAGCTGCATTAACAGTCTACCTGAGTAGATATTTACAAATCATATTGCAACATATTGTAATTATTCTTTTTGGCTCTATGTTCTGCATGTTGTTCCCCAAAAAATGCAGCCTTCCAGCTTCTTCTTTGTTTTCTGTCTCGTTTCGATATCTTTTTCCCTTATTTCCCCAATCAAGGACTTGGTTTTTAGACCCTGCTTTTGCCAAAGCTGTCACTGGCACTGAGGAATCTAAAATATACAGGAATAATACAATGGGGCTTTGTTTCCATTGGAGAAGCGCAAGCTTTCCAATATTTTTAATCCAATGATTGAGAAAAGAAAACAAAAATTATTGAATGCCAACAACCGACGGATGTGTGTGTGTGTGATGGATCTCACCATGTTGTTATCTATTTACAATTGCATATCGTGCACCGGACACATCTAAAGGAGGTGTGATATTCATACTTTTTCATTTTACTTCTTACACACTTTTTTTAATTTTCAGCTATGAGATAAGATGAATTAAAGAAGATCAACGGATACAAATTATTAAAAAGTGTGGGAGAAGTAAAATTAAGTGTGGATAGCGTACCCCTCCCCCATCTAAAATTGCTTGAAAAAAAAAATATATAAAATATATATATAAGCCCATTAGCAGAAATTTCGTCCCACCATACCAGAAAGGGCACACTAAGCCTTCATAAAAAGGGACACGTATTTTCTTCGGATCCCTTCCACTAAATCCACCAAATCAGGAGATCAAGATTTTTGACATTTGATTAAACGACTAAAAACAGAAATCATCTTTAAAAGTTATAATAACTTTAGTCGCTAGATCAAATTTCAAGAGCCTGGATTTCCTGATTTGGTGAATTTGGTGGAAGGAATCCAGAGAGAATCATTTCCTAAACAAGTATGTATTTACAATATACAACCGACTTTCAGGCACACAAAATATTGAAATATGGGTATTCAATTTGATAATTTGTTATTAACTCTTCTTCTGATTCAGCTTCTGGTAAATCAAAATGAACCGGAAAATAACAAGAAGAGGAACAAAGTTCATCATCTATTTATGGGGTGCTCATAGAAAAAGGCGTAGTCGGCCCAACAACCACTAACTCAGTCCCGCGGGTAACACAAAGACGAAGATTGATGCCAAGGATATTTGAAACTGTTCTCGAAAAATTTTACGGTTCAAAGCTACTCTAATTCATTTATTTGGATGAAAGCTCTTCCAATCTGTAAAAGGTCGTGTATAGGGACTAAACACGATCTTTACAATGGTCCAATCCAGAATAGCTTAATGCTCTATAATAAACCAAAATGAAATGAAAAATTCACATAATTGGCTTAATTTGACAGGAAAACTAATGAAAATGGCTTTAAAACTTTGAGTTTTAACGATAAGAACAAAATAAAAAGTAAAGTAAATAGTACCAAGATTGATTTTGTGTGCGTAAAAATATAATTTTTTTCGTTAAAATAAATAGTACTGAGAATTTTTCGTTAAAGTTTTTTAATTTGACAGGGAACTACACAAGAGAATATTTACTGTTAGTCAACATTCACAAAGCTTATCATGGGATTCCATTAGGCGACAACTCCCAGCCAACTAGAAGGGGGTTATTTGCTTTTATACTTTGAAGTTAGCTTATCTTGTTTTCCCCTTGTGGTGCCTCTTTGCTCCCATTAATCTTTGCTTCCTGCAGGTGGAAATGGTATTAATCAACATGCACATTTATCTTCATATTTTATCGTTAGGAACCGAAAAATACAACCATTATGTGGTATATAAAAGGGGAAGACTTTCTGGTAATGATTGGACTTAGAGATGAGGTTCTTAAAATTTAAAGGGGGCGTTTGTTACGCCTCCTTAGGAGGGACTGACTTGGACTAGCTTAAATAAGACTATAATCCTGCATTTGGTGGCTTGCGCGACTAATTAATGGCACTAGGTGGGACTCGCTTTCACAAACGGCTTCACTAGCCGGTCTTAGCGAGAGACCCCGACACCCATAGGACTAGCTAAGACCTTTCATCGTCCTTTCTTGCCTTCGTCCACTCTCGCTACATCCTTTATCGCCTTCGTCTACTTCGCTGCCCTAGGTTCATCGACCTCAATTTTCTACGGCATGGGATTCAACGAAAGCTGGAAGTTGGAAGATAGAAAATTTTCGACGGCTGGGTTTATCCATCTCTATGTCCAATTTTCGACGGCATCGATCTCGACCTTGATTTCGATGGCTGGGTTCATCCATCTCTGTCTCCAATTTCCAAAGGCATTGACCTCGACCTCGATTTTTGATGGCTGGTTCATCCATCTCTATCTCCAATTTTCAAGTTCTAAAATCTAATTCGCAATTCTTCTCCATCAAGTCCTACATTTGAGCGGCAGACTCATCGAGCAAAACCCCGAGTTCTACACTGCTTGGAACTACTGAAAACTCGTCGTCCATCAAAACCTCGATCAGTGCTCCAAATTCTATCCCAACGCGCTCAAGTCCATCAACAACCAAGAACTCAGACTCGTATGCATGCATTTACTTATTCGATTCTGGAATGTCGAAATTGCGTTTTGTTTTGTTGAGACGAAGTTCGAGTTGAATTGTTGAATTGATTGGGGTTTGCTGTGTTTAGTCCCAATCTTCTACCGATTGCTCACCAGATTTTGTTATGTTTTTAATCCTAATCTTCTGGTGACATTACTGTTTTCATTATCTTGTTTCTTAGTCCGACACTGCACCAAATGCTTTACTAAGCGAGTCCAGCTTAGTCTAGTCTAAAGCCAGTCCAGCTTATTAGTCTCTGAAGTTAGTCCAGTCCGAAACAATCCAGTGCAACAAATGCACCCAAAAAGAGATTGTGGAGTCTTGGCTCTTTCAAACGGGACATACTCGGTTGTCATCTGTTCCACTTACATGGTAAATGATTATTAACCAGATATTTATACAAACACGTATGTTGTGTGGCTGATGCATTAGGCGACCAAACCTCTAATCATGCAGAAAGATCTTTCATCTTTAAAAAGGAATAGGATATATATTGGCATATAAACAGATGTTTTGGCCGACAACGTATGGCTTTTTGGTGTCCAATCTTCTATGCCACTATGAACGGAGCTCGACTATTTCGCAAAGTGAGATGCCTGATTGGTTCCCTTCCCACACTCAATCCCTCCAAGAAATGGAAACCAGACCACATACTATGTCGACGTCGTATGTGCCTCCTTGTGTTAATTTACCTTTACTAAGGTGGTATGTAGTTTTGGAATGTCCAACTTGAATTTCCACAAGCTTAAGTTTAATGAAAATCACACAAGAATAATATTCAAGAAACTTTAACGAAAAGCTCATGGTACTGTTCACTTTAACGAAAAATCACATTTTTATTTTAAAAAGTCAATTATGGTACTATTCACTTACAATATCTTTTTGTCATTTTTGTTAAAACTCAAATTTTACAAGTCATTTTCATTAGTTTTCCTAAATATTTATTGTGGTTTATTTTTGTAGACATTCTTATATGTGATGGAAAATCGTGAGTTATAATTGATAAGTTATATTGTGAAAGAACTGGTAGGGAAATAGGTTTTTATAACGGTTTTTGTAGACATTAACAAAAGAAAAAATGGTGAGTGTTAGGGCATCTCTAAGGTAAGATACAATATGCCATGTAATTTGCATTTTATATTTTTTCTATTAGAAAACTCTCCAACGACAGAACATCAATTATCTATTTTCGTCTAGATGTAAATAAAAACCTATAATATGCGAGTGTTAGGGCATCTCTAAGGGAATCTCTAAGGGAAGATTGATAATTATCTATTTTGTCAATGGTTTTTGTAGACATTAACAAAATATGAGTCTTAGGGCATCTCTAAGGGAAGATACAATATGCCTTGCAATTTGTATTTTATATTTTTTCTATCAGAAAATTCTGCAACGGTAGAACATCAATTATCTATCTTCGTCTAGATGTATTTAAAAACTTAAATTTACATTTGATTTATATCTTTTGGTGACGAGTCCTACTAATATTCAAAGAGAAAAAAAAATAAACGAGATCTCAAATTTACATCATACCCATTTGAGTAGAACTTTTGTTTACATCTGTTGAAAATATAAAATGAGATATAAATATATTTTTTACCTTAGAATTGCTCTTAGCTCACAGTTAAAGAAAAATTGTACCATTGAGTTTTAAAAGAAATGATTCAAGGGCATTAACGGAAAGGCATTGAAATTTGAAAGTGGGATTATCATTTTTCGAGTCCCAAAAGTATTTTTTACGAATTAATTAATAAAAGAAAAATAGCTTAGCTCGGAAGTGATGTGGGAACTTACATGATTATTTATTTTTGGAAGCTTTCCATGCAAGTGGAATTTGCACGAAAAATTGTTTCATGATTGTTTTTGTTAAAATTCGCAAAACTACAAAAATCGTGAACATTATCCAACAATTTTTTAGCAAAATGCAACCGTTGAGTTTTCACAGAAATGTTTAAGAGACATTAAAGATAAGGTCACAAGGTCTTTGGAAGCGTTACTACTAAAAAAGCATTCATTTACCCCACTTTCTGAGAAAAATAAAACTAAAAAATATCGGAGGTGTTCCAGGGTAAGGTGGAGCTCTAAACCCTTTGGAGAAAATGTTCAATGCGTCTCTCGTATGCGGAAAAATCAAGATTCCGCATACGGCAGCCGCACTGAAGATGATAGCAGAAAGCTCCGACTTTATCAGAACTCTACAAGTGAGCATAAATAACCATTCCATGCCAAAACCAAACAGCTGAAATGAAAATCGCTTGCCGGACGCCAAATTGAACGAAGATGCCTTCCAGTTTCCAGGCGTATTTTATTGTCAGACCCACATCTTGAATGACAATGTACAAATGGATTAAACAGTACAGGTTCAGGTTCTTAATACCTGGTACACATGTGGCTAATGGACAATGGTCCAGCCGGCTATAATTTCTGGATCACAACCGAGTTGGCGAGGCCTGCTTGCTCAATTGTTTGACTCGGATCATTGAGGAGCTTGGGAGGGAACCCCATAATCTGCAGGTGATAATTTCTTGGACCCTCGGGCCTTGATGCATCAATGAAGGTGCGAATGTCACTGATGGTATGGTGGTAGTTATAGTGTCCAACAATGCGGGTTCCATCAGCCAACCTAAGTTGAACCGATGTTGATGGCAACTTTTCATCCACAACCAGGCCCGCAGAAGGGGTTTGGGCAGTGTTGAGAGGAGTCGATGCAGTCATTGACTCGGATGCTGCTGGAGTAGAGCTGCTACCTAGAGTTCTTCCCACACCCTGAAATGGAACATGTTGCTTCACCGGTTCCTGCAAGGACATAAATATTAATCACTTGTAAAGTAAAATATGTCCACTGGCCTTTGAAAACAGGCCATCAAAATTTAAAATACATTTGACAGCAGAGAGAGATATGACTTCACTGGAAAATCTTCAACTAAGATATTCCAAACGGAATTGTACAAAGGAGATCTTAAAGAGAGAACTCACTGGGCACTTCTCATTCCTCCTTATTAGATTAACATGAACTGAGGTACCTCTATCTGCAGGTTCCAACTCTTTTGGACATTCAGATTTTTTTATGCTCTGCATTGAGACAAAGAACGGGCAAATATAAAATATCATTTATGAGAATATCACAAAACCGAGCAAAATCAAACTAGTGCTTGCGCATGAGTAATTTGTTGCCATTAATAAAGGAAATCAATGAACAAAGCAGATTGTACAGAAAACCAGTTTAAAGGACATTACTGATCAACCTCCACAATAACAATTGATTCTATAATCTACTAGTTTCTTTGTTCTTTTTTCAATCAGTCAAACTTCCATTGGCATTACCTCTAAGAAAGATGCATTTTCAGGATCGTCCAACCGCCTTAAAGGGCCGTCATTTATAGTAAAACCGTTGGACCAGAAAATGATGTTGTGAACAACAGTCTCAGGCTGTGCAGGAGTAGGTTGTACAGTTTCCCCAGAGAGTAATCTACCAGTTCCAGCAAAGCTTCTGGAGCTTGAAGATGCATTAGAAGGATCAAAAGGCCCCTCTGTAGCTCCTAACTCCCTTGCTTGATCAAAAATGGAATCCACATCATTATCCTTTGTAGGATCCTGGACAAGCATTCCACTGCAAATATTGTAATTACCAATGTTAGAATTTCTTCAACATTTCATGCAAAAATTATCAGCTCCTAGAATTGTTAATTTCTGTAAGATAAAAAAAGGATAAAATAATAAGATTTTATTGAAACTTGGACATTAGCCATGAAAACAAGCCTTAGGCATGACATAAGATTAAAAATGTGAATCGAAAACACAATCTAACAAATCACGGAAAGAAAAAAGGAACTAAGCACAGCGTGCAACTATTCCTTTCAAGGCATAGGCTCCATTGTGATACATAACGGAACCAATATGTGATGCAAACCTGTAAATAGAATACTAAGTGAACATATTATTGAGAAATGAACTATTTATTTATTACTCTTCACCAGAATCTCACAGACCCAGTAGAATTCCATCAGTCTATTTTTGTGTGTGCGCATTATTGTAAATTGATCACTGAGTTCGACAAATATGAGTATAAACATTCAATAATCATACATGGAAGTAGTCTTGTTGTAATACTAAGACACAAGACAGTACATAACTTGCAGTGGATTCCCGTAAAACTCGCTTTCGAGCAATCATAAGCCCCTACAAATGTGTTTCCTAATGGAACCCAGAAATGTCTACACCCAATTAAGAGTTCCATAACAATTTCAACCCATCTGATCAAAATGAAATTAAAGACTATATCCTACTTACGACCCAATTGATGATAAACGCCTCTTCTGATGGTACGACTGTATGCCCTCCAAAGAATAATCCAGCCTACAAGGCACGGGTGCAACAAGATCAGATGATCCTTAGCTAGATCAAAGGTTCCTTGGCGGCAGTCCTGTTTGTTGTCGCAAGCAAGCACGCTGCTCGTGCGACCTGGGAAGCCCTTGAACAATGGTATCCGTCCTCTTCCTAGAATAGGGTTCTTTTCTGCAAAATGAACTCCTTCAAACTAAGAAAGTGATCTTTATGTTGATGATTACCTTGATCGTATAAATTCCATTGCTGATAATCTTGTCTAGCTGAAAACCAGTTAATGATGATTAATTGGCTCCAATAAATCTGAATAACCTTGGCCTGCTTTTGAAATGACTGTCAATATTATTAGCAATGGAACCAATTCATCATCATTAATTAGTTTTCCAGCTAGGGCAAGATTATTAGCAATGGAATTCATACGACCAACGTAATCAGCAACGGAAATCACCTTTCTTA
Source organism: Crataegus laevigata (assembly GCA_963580275.1). Classification (NCBI taxonomy): domain Eukaryota; kingdom Viridiplantae; phylum Streptophyta; class Magnoliopsida; order Rosales; family Rosaceae; genus Crataegus; species Crataegus laevigata. Next base: position 41,059,098 of record OY756941.1, read on the forward strand.
TTTTGAAGGAGTTCATTTTGCAGAAAAAGAATCCTATTCTGGGAAGAGGACGTATACCCTTGTTCTAGGGCTTCTCAGCTTGCACGAGCAGTGTGCTTGCTTGTGACAATAGACAGGACCGACGCTGCCAAGAAACCATTGATCCAGCTAGCGATCTTCTGATCTTGTTGCACCCATGCCATGTAGGCTGGATTAACATCAGTATTTCCAGGAAGATTCTTTGGAGGGCATGCAGTTGTACCATCAACATACCCTAAAAATCGCGAATCTTGAGGGCATGCAGTTGTACCATCAACATACCCTAATAAATCGCGAATCTTGAGGATGGGGAGAATTTGGGCCAACCATACGAGATAGTTGGTCCTGTCAAGTTTGATATTGACAATGGTGATCATGGAAGATGAAAATGAATTGATGGGGAGATGCAGGGGGTTAGGGTTGGTTGGCTGGGCAGCGTTGACATTGTTGCTTATATTTATAATGGTTTACAAGACTCGAGGTTATCAGTTCAATTTGCATACCCTCACAATGATGGGCTGCTTGTATTTATAATGGTTTACAGATAACATGAAGGTTTTGAAAACCTTATTTACACGCCAAGTTCGAAATTCAAAAATACAAACAGCTAACAAATCTGGCCAACAATGATTCAAATTCAACCTGGACCTAACAGACTTCTTCTTGGTTAAGGCCGGAAGATTGAGATAACAAACCGAAGAGTTTGCATCGGAACTGGAACTCTGACTTGGTCTAACAGTCTACACAATTAAGAGTTCCATAACAGTTTCAACTTTCAACCCATCTGACCAAAACGAAATTAAAGGCAATATATCCTACTTTCAACCCAATTGATGACAAAACGCCTCCTTTTTCTCACCAAAACACAAAAATTTTAGATTTCTACGTTTTAATTTATATAATTTGGCAAAAAAGAGTGAAGAATAGGCGACGAAAAACATAAAAACTGTTGAATTCAAAAATTTACAGAACATGGGAATAACATAATTACAAACAAACCAGAAAGCCAGAAAGAAGAAGAATTTCATAAACCGAATAAAAAATATGATCCGAAAATTGGAAGAAATGTTGAAAGGGGATAATCGGAAGGAGAGAGAAGGACGGACCTTTTCTCGCCACCAGTGTAGTACTCCGGAGGGCCATCGGAGTCACTGTCCGAGTCCGCAGACCTCCGGTTCAGATCGGAAAGTGTACGGATTCCTCCGGTTCGACTTTTTGTCTTCTCCTCCGACGCCATTTGCTATCGCAGTGTCGAAACCAGACGGAGAGAGAGAACTTGAATATTGACTGACTGACCAGCTATGTGAGCGCGTCACTTGTAACGGATTCAACGCACTTCAGATGCGCGTGTAAAATATATTTCTGACATTTACAGTTTACACCCTCAGATTTGAGCTAACTACATATCACAATTTCATCTTTAGTGTTCTTTTCAAATGAGCCATGTTTTGAGTAATACTATCGATACTAAATTTTTGTATCACATTTTCATTTTATGTTAGATAATATTTGATTTGGATGGCGAATTATTCAAAATTTTAAATTTAATTTATTATTTAATAAATTAATAATTAAAAAAAATTAGTTAATTAAATAATGATTGTGGTATATGAAAAGTATTTCTCCTTCATTTTTTTTGAGTTTTACAAATTTTTCAAATGATGTAGTTGTCTACATCAAATGCCACCTAAGATGGTATAAAAACATAGTATGAATTGCATTATTCTTTTAATAGATGAGTTTCTATACAATAATTTATAAATTGGTTCGGCCAGTAATTACATAAAGTGGTATGAAAATGTGATAAAAAAAAATGATACTCCTATTAAAATATTGTAAATCGGCTGACGTAAAATGCCAACCAAAATCACTTTTTCGTAGTTGAAGAAGAACATCGCACAAACGGATATGGTGAAAATGGCATTTCGCACCAGTCGAACAATACAGAACCGGAGCGCGCGCAACAGCGCGGGCCCTCTCAATCACGCCGTCGATGCCGGACTCTTATCCGCCGTACATCCAAACTTAGTCGATCGCAGTGACGAAGATTCTCATGCGACGCTGAGTTCCGACTCGGACAGCTCCTCCGACTCCGATGGCGAGTCGACGCGGTTGTCGGGACTCGCGGCGAGCTTCCGAGTTGTGTCCGAGTCGATTCAGAGAATGGAGCGAGCGGAGCTGGAGATGGCCAAGGCAAGGGAGGCTCTGCGGCTGAAGGCGGAGAAGCAGCGGGTCGAGCTGGAGACCGAGTTGACACAGATGCTGCTGCAGACTCAGTTGCAGATCGCGTCGTTGGTTTCTCAGCGGCAGAGTCGTCCGAGTCGCAAAAGGAAGCGAGTCGAAGAAGACGAGCCGTCGCCGGAAGGAGCTTTGGGCTTGAGCCTCCTTCAATGCAATTTACTATTTTAGTCATATCATTGGTAATAATTACTAATGGTTGCCATCATTGGTTTGTGCCCTTCATTTAGGCATGTTGCCGCGTCAGCCGTAACATTCCTAATTAATAATGCAATGTAAAGTTAAAAAAACATGACATTGTGTTATTCGTTTAAAGTTTTTGAGTTTTTGTTGCGCCAAAAGTTAGACCTTTAAGTTGACTTAGAGCTCTATCTTTGTACTCTTACGTAGTCGTTTTAGAGTTGCACATAAAAATAGAGAAAAAGAAAATCGAAAGAGGAGGAAAATGATTTAATTTAATTTGCCTTAGTTGTTTGGTCATGGACAACTAATAATCACATGCTGACTCCGCCAGGTGCCAAGACGACTCTCGAACTGCAGAGGGTTGGCAATTATAGTTCGAGGACGGAGTTGGAGATTGCCAAGGCGAGGGAGGCGTCGTGGTTAAAAGCAAAGAAGCAGCGGGTTGAGCCGGAGCGCGAGTTGCCTAAGTTTCGATTGAAGATTGCAAGCGACTTGAACAAGAGAAGTCATCCTTCATGTCTTACGCCCAGGCCGAGTTCTTTGCATTGGTTCAGTCAGTGACCATTTTTTTTTTTGTTAAACGATAGATTTTGCTAGAATAAATGTTAGATTAGTCATCGATGAGGCTTGAACCCACGCTGTTATGCAAAAGCTCAACACTTTTTCACCGGCTGTGGTAAAGGGCCACTTGCGGTTCAGTTAGTGACTTAGTGGATCAAATTTTGTATATGAAATTTACTATTTTAGTCATTACATTGGTTATATGCTAAATTGTCTGCTAAAATTTGGGGCGCATGTAAAATTCTCATGGATATATAGCCTTTTATATGCCCATAAATAAGCATATCTATGAAATTAATCAACTACGAGCCTGCGCTTCCCTGTGCTGGAGTCGGAATTTTGGGGTGTTTGCTGTGCGGAACTGAGTTGACCCTTCTGTCGATTCCTAGCACTCTCGATGTAATGATGCAGAGGTGGAAGACGGCCTTGTTCTCCATCTTTGTGTACTTGTCCTCGGATTATCTGTCAAAACCGTGAAGATGAGCTTGCCAAAACTACGGTAAGAGAGAGCGAGAGGGATAAGAAGATGAAGATGTTCTTTACCTTTGATGCCCACAACCGCTCAGCTTGTTGACAGACATCTCTAATATCCCTTCCAGACATTCTGAAAACAGGACAAGAAAAAGCATGAACTGACATTACAATTTCAAAACTATAGCATTGTTAAGTCGATAAGCTAAGGAACAATATAACTGTACTCTGTAGCATATAAACGTAAAATTGAAGTTCACTGACCCATAAAAGCTCATAATGGTGTCGAGAATAACTCATTCACACGAAGTAAAAACCAGAAGTCGCAATGGTGTTGCCATGCACATGGTGATTAAATTGGGGAAATGAGGTAAAAGATTTTTGTTCGTCTGAGCCTACGTAAAACTTACCCTTCGGTTGCTGATGCTAATTCTTCTAATTCAGCTTCGTTCAGGTGCTTTGCATACTGAGCTGCTATTTCCTTGCGATTTTGCTGATCAGGTAGGTCAAACATGATAATTGAATCAAACCGACTGCACATTGTTGATAAAAAGTGAGCAAACAATTATGGAAACTTAGGGTTCTATCATCATCCAAATAAGAAAACATACCTAATCAAGGCCGGATCAAGATCTTGTTTTCTATTTGTTGCAGCAATTACCACCACCTTCTTATCTTGTTCAAATCCATCAATCTGTGTGGAAAGAGTAATACTTAATAGGGGCATCACTTTAGTTTCTTAATCATCTATGTTTCCGACTCAAATTACTCGAATAAAAGGTTCATTTTCAGCATTATTGTGAAGTAATGAGTATCAAATTTCACCTGTCGCAATAAAACTGATAAGACTCTCCGTGTGGCTTCATGCATTTCGCTACCACGCGAAATAGCAAAAGAATCAATCTGAGTAGAGTCAAAACAACAGGAAGCAATGTTATCGCAACACTGTTACAACCTCCAACTGTATGATTGCAAATAGGATACACAATACAACTCCAGTCCTACAAGGGCATCACGTTACTAGTCTCACAGAAATATCATAAAACTTGGGAGTTGGGATGAATGTCTCTAAGGTGGCTAGGGATTTATTGCTTCAATTACCTCATCCAGAAAAATGATAGCACCCTCTGGAAGCTGATTTGCAAGTGAAAAGACTTTTCCTAATAATTGTTCACTCTCACCATAGTACTTGGACAGGATAACCTCAAGGGGTACGTATAACAATGGGATGCCCTGCGAAACAGCCACTGAACATGAGAATAGATAAAAAAAAATTTACAGACCAAAAATGGTAGTGCCTAGCAGCTCACCGCTTGATTAGCAATGACACGAGCACAAGATGTCTTCCCCGTACCTAAAATTGAATACACGTTATATCAACACTAATGTATTTGCATAATTCTCATAAGTTGCAAAAAGCAGGCACAAAAGAAGTGGACTACGCTCACACATTCAATATTTAGCAAACCCCTAAGACTTTTTCTATCGTTTAAACTATTGGTAACCAAAATCTCCCCAACACACTCTCTCGACAAGCAAGAATAAAAGATATGCGAATAATTCAGTAGGTCAGTTGAAGAAAATGTATCTTGACAAATATAGTAAGTTATACAAGGTTGATCAGTGCACCTGGTGGCCCTTCAAAGAGTACAGCTCGAGGTCTATTTGACTCAAATTTACAACGAGTCCCACGGGCAATATCATCGTATGTTTCAGGACTAAGCAGAGCCAACAGAATAGTGTCTTCTATATCTCTACACAATGAGCAAGAGTAGCTGGTAAGAAACATAGGGTTTATTAATTCCATATATTAAGGAAGAAAATAAAAAGTTATCTACCTACCGTTTTTGCTGATCATATCCAGCAATATTGTCCCATGAAACCTCTTTTCTTGCGGAACTAACATTGGGTTCATTAATTCCATAAATTCTCACTCCCATGGACTCAAGACTAGCTATTAGTTTATCTGGAGATGGCATTTGTGTCGTAGTATCTTCCCTCGGTTTTCTTTCCACGGTACTATTTTGCCATAACTTTGTCCCTGCTAATAGCAAAGCAGACACCAGAGCATCCAGCTCTTTGGGACTCAATGTCCCATCCTTCATAAATTCAATTTCCTGCAATAATTTATGCTGACTGATATGAAAATCTTAAATTCCACCAGTTATTTACCTTTGGAGTTTGGTAATTGAAGCCGCACAAAGTAAAGAAGACAAATTGCAATAATATTCATAAACTGCATAAAACAGACTTACAGCTCTATCTGAGGAGGTAATTACTGAGTGGAACAAGAGAACTTGCAAATCTCCTTCATTCTTGCTTACATCTTTTAATTCCCCTCCATCACCTCCAGCTTCCTTCTTTTTTTCTGGGCGAGTTAGCATGAGTTGCCAAGCAGCTCCACTGACATATTCCGAAAGAAACAGATAGCACTACTTAGCATATTTGGGTTCACGAAACTGCAATTAATGATGAAGGGCTCGAACATAATGTTTAAGCAACTGTTATAGTTAGAACTGAGGAAACACTGAAAGGACCAAAAGCAATGCTCTAACAATACCTGTCCCAAGCACGTAGTGACATATCTAAACCACCACCACGTTCTTCTACCTTTACTCCAAGATGAGAAGCAATATTTGCTATCAGCTGTGAAGCTTCACACGCCGGAGGAATTTGGAACTTGATGGAAACCTATACCCATTGTAAGATCGTATTAACGCTGCTCGAAAGAGTACAATACATGGATTCTTTTATGAGAACAAAGCACACAGAACAATTCAGTCAAGTGCAATAACCTTCTGTCCCTTAACAGCAACAGTAAAGGGTGGATAAAAACCGCGTCCAATTCCTTTACTTCTGAGGAGGTCTAGAATTTGCTGTCGTTGTTTCTTGGTAATTTCTTCCAGGTCTACATGACTTTCACTAGCAGGAGGGTCAGCGGGCAAAGCGGGCTTGGAAATATCCTGCAGAATTCAAAAATTCACATTAAAACTAGTTCAAGAATGCAGCTTTAACTTGGTATGTATTGAAAATCGACATAATCCTCCAGAAAAATCGATGCACAGGTACCTCCTCTGCGTCTGCATAAGCCACCTCTAGGCCTCCAAGTCCGATCAAACCAGCCAACACAGCTGGAAACCCAAGAGATTGCCTCGAACCATTCGGGTTGCATTTCGGCACCTGAATTTCGGATGCACTGGAATGACATTGGTGCTCAAAAGACCCTGCATTTGGCAATCATAAGCATAAATTTTCAACTTATCCAATTCCAACTAATTGTAATTAATATACTGACGATCAAAATGGCATAATATCTAACATTCTTGAGCAAAAAAACAAATAATTCAAACCATTTAGCACCAAAAATGTCTTGAAATTCAGAAAAGTTAAATCAAATTTACGAGTTTAGAGGGGGTTACTTACGGTGGCAGAGAAGGCGAGGAATTGCGATTTCAGGTGAAAGAGCACGCGGAGGATTAGGGTTTAGGGTTCTGCGGACGGGGGCGGATCGCCATGTCCGAGCAGTTGTCAGCACTCGTCGGAAAATTGCCATAGCTTCTTTTCTGAGGAGCTCAAGTGAAAATTTTGACCGCTATGTTTGATTGTATGCGTAATTGTGGCGCGGAATGCCGCGCGCAAGCACGCAACCAACCGCCCAAAACGCACCGCCAGTGGTTGCTGGTGTCGCCGCTGCGTCACGAAAACTGCGTTTTTAGCAGGTGGGGTTGTTTGTAAATTTATCAGACAAAGCCCATCTCTAATTTTGGGCCCAATTTACAATTAAGTGTTAGTTCGGGTCAACCTGTCAAGATCCGTTTATTAAATGATGGATCTTGGGTCAACATGTCAAACTCTTGTTTAATATATGGATTGAGTTTGAGTTTAGCTTCAACACGTCTAACAAATGAGTTCAGTTTCCATTAAAGATAATATTACGGGACTAAATTTTGTAAATCAAATAATGTAGTGGTTGATGATTAAATTATTATTTAAGTGTTGATTAACGTGTTGTTTCCTATTGGTACTTCGTGCGCCGATACAGATAATAAACATAAGATCCAATGGAGCTCGGGTGCGCATGTTGCTTGATCGAATTGAGATACCATCAAATTAATGTTGCAGTTACAAGTAAATGCTCAAAACGTTATTATTATCCAGGAAACCGAGAGCCACATAGCCATATAGAGTAGATAAGTAGAGTCTGGTTGGGACCTGCCACCCTCAAAGGGTTCTGAATCCTCGATCATCATCATTCATCACTTGCTGTGTCGTCCTTTGAGGCTTAAAACTAGGCAATTTAAGTTTCTATAACTTGTATTCTTTCCAATTGCGTTTTGTTGGACCATCCCAACTTAGATAATAGAAATAAGGAACAAATCCGTTAATAGATAATAGAAATAAACACGTCTCATTCAAAACAACGACAAACATCCGATGTAACAAAGAAATGAACTTCATAAAAGTCGAATTATTAAGAACTAGGAATGCCAACATACTTTGCTCTATTAATAAAGAATCCAACGGATAGAAAAAGTACCAAAGAGTCGAATCATCTTGTCTCTCCCCTCATCTCTAGTCTGCTGATGCTGCAAATTCATTCATCTGGCGCTCGGCGGGGTCGATCTGCACAAGGTTGTGAATTATGATTACTCATTTTGTACAAATATACTAGTTATGGCATAATTTCATAAAGAGAGTAGGATGAATGCCAAAAATCACTCTACGTTTAAGCTAAAAAATGTTTTTGGAACGCAAAGAACCCTTAGCTTTGTTGGTAAGGTTTATAAGAAATCCCATATCAAGAGTTCTAATTGAAGAAAAAAGGAGAAATCCCATTTAACACTCGCTTATAAGTAATCGTACGTACTTTCCCATCAGCTAATTGTGAAGTAATAGTAGACACCAAAGCATCCACCTCTTTGGGACTCCACATCCCATCCTTCACAAATTCAATTTCCTGCAATAATTAATGTTGATTGATATAAAAATCTCAAAAGCCAACACTTGTTTATCTTTGGTATGCTGAAGAAGCAGCACAAAGTAAAACAAGAACAAATGCAGTGCTATACATTCATAAAAAAACATAAAATGTAGACTTACAAATCTATCTGAAAAAGGAATTACTGAGCGGAATACTTGAATTCGCAGATCCCCTCCTTCACCTCCAGTTTCCTTCATTTTGTCTGGGCGAGCTAGCATTACATGCCAATAAATTCGACTGACATAGTTCACAAGGAAATACAGCACTACTAAGCATATTTTGGTTCACAAAACCACAATCAATGATAAAGGGCTAATAGAAGAAAAAATAATATCTCTAACAATACCTGCGAAGAGGAAAAAAATAGTAGCAGTACGCATTTATACCACCACCACTATGTATTAGTAATCCAAGATCAGAAGCAATATTTGCAATCAGCTGTGCAACGTCGCGAGTCGCAGGAATTTGGAACTTGATTGAAACCTATAACATTGTAAAGTCGGGTCAATTTGGCCGAAAGAGTGCTATATATATGGTTTATTTTATGAGAAGAATTAAGTGCAATAACCTTTTGTCCCTCAACAGCACTATGAATGAAGCGCAAAGCGGGTTTAGAAATATCAATATACTGCAGAATTAAAGAAGAATAAAACTAGTTCAAGAAGTATGCGTCGCTAATTGACATAATAATCTCACACAAATTTGATGCACAAGTTCGTTACTTTACTGTCCAGGTAGGAGCCCTGTAGTGTACGGGCTAACATTCTGTCAGCTGCTTGTAGTGTCGACTCTCTTCTCTTTACGCTCACTACAAAAGCATAAAATTTAGCCGAGTCTGCAAACATTGCAAACATTTGAGCCACAAGTGAGGTCAAACCAGCAACCCCACCAGCTGCCAAACCAACCAACACAGCTGGAAACAAGAGAGATTGCCTCGAACCATTCCGGCTCGGCACGCGTTTCGGCACCTGAATTTCGGATGCACTGGAATGACATTGGTGCTCAAAAGACCCTGCATTTGGCAATCATAAGCATAGCTTTTCAACTTATCCAATTCCAACTAACTATAATTAATATATTTGACGATCAGAAATAAAAATAAGAGGATCGAACCATTTCTTCCGACGCTTTTTCAAATTTGATAAATGTTGATTCATCGTATATTTCATTATATATAGTTTTGATTTTAAAATTTTCTTATAATTAATCCATAACAATTTTCGCATAGAATCCACAAATACCTGTATTTTTTAGCAGTTGCATATCCAGGACCCTTGACACAAATAGACGCGTTACGAGTTCCATACAGAATACTTTTTAAGACAATTTCTTTCAAACCATTTAGCACCAAATATGTCTTGAAATTCAGAAAAGTTCAATCTAATTTACGAGTTTAGAGGGGATTACTTACGGTGGCAGAGAAGGCGAGGAATTGTGAGGTCAGGTGAAAGAGCACGCGGAGGGTTTTGATTTATGGGGTGTATTCAATTGGGATTTTGAGGGATTTTAATTCTTTTAATGAATCTAGGGGTATTCAATCAGGAATTTAAGTGATTCTCTGAAATTCAATGTGTATTCAATCAAGATTTTGAGAGAGTTTATTAAAATCCTCAGAAATCCAGGTGTATTCAATTAGGATTTTAAAGAAGTTTATAACATTCTAGGTGTATTCAATTAGAATTTGATTTTAAAGAATTTGAAAAAGTTGAGGAATTTGAGAGATTTTGTAGTGTATTTTAAACATCTACAAATCTCTTCTCTCCCCAAGAGATTTTGAGGGAATTGAATCAAAATTTTACATGGAATCTCTACAAATCAATTAGACTCCATAAAAATTCATGGATTTATAAATCCATCAAAATCTCTCAAATTCTCAATTGAATACACCCCCCTTAGGGTTCGACGGACGGGGCCGGATTGCCATGTCCGAGCAATTGTCAGCACTCGTCGGAAAATTGCCATAGCTTCTTCTTTTCTATAAAGTACCGTTGAGAATTTGAGAGAATTTAATATTATATTTGAACGAAGAAATTTAAGATTATTAAGAAATTTTAAAATGACGAAAATTGAAATGATGAGATTTTATTTTTTAGAAATTGTAAATTTTCTTATTTGCTTAACCTAAAAGAATAATGGAATTGAGAATGGAATTTGTTAATTTAAACTCTTAATCATAAAAATTAGAAAATGACACATATTTACATGAAATTTAAACCTGGGAATTGGATGCCCTAAATTCTAAGTTTTTTTTTTCACGTGGAAATTCTAAATTTTTATGTTTATAAATCCAAACAAGTGAATCGGTACTTGTCAATTTATAAATTCTGACTTTTATCTAAATTTCAAGTTTATTTCCTTTATCCAAACATAGTTTTAATAGATTTATAAATCTATAGATTTTTATGGAGTTTAATTGATTTGTAGAGATTTCATATAAAATTTTGATTCAATTTCCTCGAAATCTCATGGGGAGAGGTGAGATTTGTAGATGCTTAAAATACACTACGAAATCTCTCCAATTCTCTCTAATTCTTCGACTCTCTCAAATTATTTAAAATCAATTTCTAATTGAATACATTTAGAATGTTATAAACTTCTTTAAAATCCTAATTGAATACATCCAGATTTCTAAGGATTTTAATAAACTATCTTAAAATTCTAATTGAATACACCTTGAATTTCAGAGAATCACTTAAAATCTTAATTGAATACCCTAAATTCATTAAAAGAATTAAAATCCCTCAAAATCTCAATTAAATACCACCTAAAACTTTACCGCGGAGCTCTGGTGTTGCCACTGCGTCACGAAAACTGCCTATTTATTAGGTGGGGTTGTTTGTAAATTTACCAGACGTAGCGCATCTCTATTTTTTTGGGCCCAATTTACAATTATGTGTCAATTTCTGGTCAACCTGTCATGATCCGTTTATTAGATGATGGATCATGGGTCAGTATGTCAAACTCTTGTTTAATACTAGAAATATGGCCCGCACGTTGCTGCGGAATTAGAAATCGTATGAAAAAATATGTTTCAAAGTCATAATATATTGTTACAGAATGTTAATGTTATCTAGACTGAAAGATATTTTAGCTTTTTAAAAGAATTTTTACATGAAGAGCATAAATTGGGTGAATGAAGCTCTTGGAATTCTTTGAACCACTCTATTAATAGCATTACCTGTGAATGATTGATTGTGTAACAAAAATTAATAAAAGAGTGTAATAGATGAAACTTTCATATGTATAATTCAAACTTGCACACATTTATCTGTACTTTACCAATTGTTAGAAACTGCTAAGTTAACAATTGGTATCACATAATTGGTATGCTATTAAACATAATGAATTTCGTGACGCAAAAAAAAGTGTTATGCAATTTTAACTTATGATGCTAAAGAAGCTCTATAAGAGTAGCCGGGTCCTCTGTGTTTTATCCATCAAAGGCATTGCAACTGTAGATCCTAGAAACTATAAAAATACATCCAGTCAAGAGACAAAATTCAATAGTTATGGGTAAAGTGTAGACCTGGCAGTTTCTGACACGACACGATGACACGACACGAAAACGACACGAAAATAATGGGTTTTGGGTCGACACGATAACTAATCGGGTCGTTATCGGGTAACCCGTTAAGAACCCGTTAATAACGGGTCCTTAACAGGTTTACACGAGAGTGACACGCGGGTAACCTGTTTTGACACGAAAAGGAAAAAGTTATTTTGATGATTTTAATTTTTTTTAATTACTAAAAAAAACTTACTATAAAATACAATAAATATAGTGGATATATATATATATATATTGTTCATTAATTATTATTGTATTATTATTCTAAATAAATTTTAAAAATTTAAGTTTTATTTATTTATTTTATAAAATATTATGAGCAAAGAGTGAGATTAAAAAAATTATAAAACACATTAAAAATAAAAACATCAAGTAATTTAAAAAATACCAAATACATTTAAATATTTAAAATAATTAATTTACAAGTGCAAAAAATGTGAAAAAAATATGCAAGCACTCTTAATCGCATCCTCTACGCTTTAAAGGTGCGTACATGAATTTTTAAAACTATACAAACCCTCAAGTATTTTTAAGGTAGTTCAAAATAAATAAAATTCATAATCATTAATGTATAAGTCTGAAAAATGTGAAAGCATATATAAAGGGGTGTGATATTCACACACCCCATTTTACTTTTCACACACCCTTCTAATTTTCGACCGTCGGATCGGATGAATTGAAGAAAATCAACAAATAGAAATTAACAAGGGGTGTATAAGAAGTAAAATGGGGTGTGTGGATAGCACACCCCTATATAAATGCTCATGATTGCATCCTCTACCCTTAGACAATCATTACATGGTCGTTTAGATTTTTAAAACCCTCCAAATCTCATGAATAATGTTTTTTTTAGTGAAAAATTAATAATATTGTAGAAGTGAAAAATTAATAAGATTTTTTTAAAAAAAATGCACATACCACACATTGCCACATAAATATTACTTCAAAACATTAAAACATTTGTCGTTTAAGTATTACATCTACACCCGAAAATAATACATTTATTAAGTATATAACATAAAATTTTGTGATATGCACATCCACTAGTGTAAATATTTTAAATTGAAGATCGAATTCATTCATTGTATTCATATAGGGTCAAGTAGTGTATCTGTAAAAAATCATCAAAATCGGAGTTAAAATAACCGTTAAATCGTGATTTTTTGTTTATAACCGTCGAAAAGCTTTGTCCCGTTACTTGATCTCTGAATGTTTCTTTTTTTGTGATTTTTTGCTGATGTGATCTCGAAACATATACGAACAAGTTTGACGGTTGTGATCGTTGAAATTAGTTTCGGATAATTCGTATCCCATCAAAACGATAGATTGACTAACACTTAAGAGTTTATTTATACTTTCATTAAGTATAAAATAGGATTTTGTGGTATCCACTTGTGTAAATATTTTAAATTGAAGATCGAAATCATTCATTGTATTCATATAGGGTCAAGGAGTGTATCTGTAAAAAATCATCAAAATCGGAGTTAAAATAACCGTTAAATCGTAATTTTTTGTTTACAACCGTCGAAAAGTTTTGTCCCGTTACTTGATCTCTGAATGTTTGTTTTTTGTGATTTTTTGCTGATGTGATCTTGAAACATATATGAACAAGTTTGACGGTTGTGATCGTTGAAATTAGTTTCGGATAATTCATATTCCGTCAAAATTATAGATTGACTAACACTTAAAAGTTTATTTATACTTTCATTAAGTATAACATAAGATTTTGTGGTATCCACTTGTGTAAATATTTTAAATTGAAGATCGAATTCATTCATTGTATTCATATAGGGTCAAGGAGTGTATCTGTAAAAAATCATCAAAATCGGAGTTAAAATAACCGTTAAATCGTGATTTTTTGTTTATAACCGTCGAAAAGTTTTGTCCCGTTACTTGATCTCTGAATGTTTGTTTTTTGTGATTTTTTGCTGATGTGATCTTGAAACATATATGAACAAGTTTGACGGTTGTGATCGTTGAAATTAGTTTCGGATAATTCGTATCCCGTCAAAATGATAGATTGACTAACACTTGAAAGTTTATTTATACTTTCATTAAGTATAACATAAGATTTTGTGGTATCCACTTGTGTAAATATTTTAAATTGAAGATTGAATTCATTCATTGTATTTATATAGGGTCAAGGAGTGTATCTGTAAAAAATCATCAAAATCGGAGTTAAAATAACCGTTAAATCGTGATTTTTTGTTTATAACCGTCGAAAAGTTTTGTCCCGTTACTTGATCTCTGAATGTTTGTTTTTTGTGATTTTTTGCTGATGTGATCTCGAAACATATACAAACAAGTTTGACGGTTGTGATCGTTGAAATTAGTTTCGGATAATTCGTATTCCATCAAAACGATAGATTGACTAACACTTAAGAGTTTATTTATACTTTCATTAAGTATAACATAAGATTTTGTGGTATCCACTTGTGTAAATATTTTAAATTGAAGATCGAATTCATTCATTGTATTCATATAGGGTCAAGGAGTGTATCTGTAAAAAATCATCAAAATCGGAGTTAAAATAACCGTTAAATCGTTATTTTTTGTTTATAACCGTCGAAAAGTTTTGTCCGTTACTTGATCTCTGAATGTTTGTTTTTTGTGATTTTTTGCTGATGTGATCTCGAAACATATACAAACAAGTTTGACGGTTGTGATTTTTGAAATTAGTTTCGAATAATTCGTATCCCATCAAAACGATAGATTGACTAACACTTAGAGTTTATTTATACTTTCATTAAGTATAACATAAGATTTTGTGGTATCCACTTGTGTAAATATTTTAAATTGAAGATCAAATTCATTCATTGTATTCATATAGTGTCAAGGAGTGTATCTGTAAAAAATCATCAAAATCGGAGTTAAAATAACCGTTAAATCGTGATTTTTTGTTTATAACCGTCGAAATTTTTTGTCCCGTTACTTGATCTCTGAATGTTTGTTTTTTGTGATTTTTTGCTGCTGTGATCTCGAAACATATACAAACAAGTTTGACGGTTGTGATCGTTGAAATTAGTTTCGGAGAATTCGTATCCCATGAAAACGATAGATTAACTAACACTTAAGAGTTTATTTATACTTTCATTAAGTATAACATAAGATTTTGTGGTATCCACTTGTGTAAATATTTTAAATTGAAGATCGAATTCATTCATTGTATTTATATAGTGGTTAGACTTACATATCGTTTAGATTTTTAAAATCCTTCAAACCATCATGACTAATGTTTTTTATTTGAGGGCAAAATTAATAAAATTAATAATAATTATTGTAGAAGTGCAAAAAATGTAAAAAAAATATAGAATCACTCGTAATGACAAACTTTACAACTTTCATGAAGGGATGGCACATAGCAAGAGTAAAATTAATAAAATTAATAATAATTATTGTAGAAGTGCAAAAAATGTAAAAAAAATATAGAATAACTCGTAATGACAAACTTTACAACTTTCATGAAGGGATGGCACATAGCAAGAGTAGTCTTTGTTGGCGGCTTGCACCACTCTTGCATGGCTAGAAGATTGATTTGTGTTTTGGTTAATTGGTTTTAATCAAGCAATTGTGGGTTCCATTCAAGTCCCACTAGGTGTGCAACTTTTTTTTCACTAAAAAAATGTTATGTTTTTAATTTAATTATTTATTGGTTTAAAATATATTTTTCTTAACGGGTAACGGGTCGGGTCATATTACCCGTTAATATTATCGGGTCGATTTCGGGTCGGGTCATTTTACCCGTTTATTTTAACGGGTGTTACACGACACGACCCGTTAAGCTATCGGGTATGACACGAACACGACACGAACACATGAAACACGACACGAATGCCAGGTCTAGTAAAGTGAATGTGAAATCCCGTTCTTGGATTTCACTATTATGATCTACGTATTTGTATTATTGAGATTTTATTTTATTTTTTGAGAATTTATATTAATTTATTTGAATTTAGATTTTAATTAAACTAGTTACGAAGTTTGAAGTTTGGAAATTAATTATTTAAAATTTGTAGACCTTTCGAGGTCACAATTTATATTTTGAATAGAGCTCGATCACACAAACGTGTAGGCGTAAACCGTTCGTGAAACAGAGTTATAATGAAAGAGTTATTAACGTTTAAAATTAGGGACATTTTTGTAATTTTGCCCTCATTTAGAAGGATCCAGATTTTCTGAAGCATTGAGATTGCGCCACGTGGAGGCTGTGGAGAAAGGAAATAGATGAACGATTGTGATGAAAAAGAGATGAGAGAAAAAGAGGGAAATTGGGGGGGGGGGGGGGAATGGCCAATCAGAAAAGAAAGAAAGGAGGGGAAAATAGAGAAAGGAAAAGAGGGGGTTCCTCGACCCGCACCCCTTGCAACTCGACCCGATCGAAAACAATAGAACCATTGGTTCCTCTAGCCAAATTCCGGTGATTTAAGCCAGCAACCACTTGAGAAACACCCATGACCTTTCCTCTACCAATTACACCCCAAAATTTGAGAATTTGGCTTTGATTTTGCAAAACCCACATTGGAGGTGCGATGACACTGTGGCTCCAATCCACATTTTTGAAATGTTATCTTCCAATTACCATCACCACTAGACTCTTCCTGAGCCCAGGAATAAAGCCCAAACAAGTTTGGGGACAGCAGAGCTGTTTTGTAGTCGAATCAAGAACACCCAAATTAAGGGTTTCCGGCTGGTTCGAGGTAAATTGGAGCATTTTCCGACCAAATTTACCTTGGTCACAGGTATAAAACTTACTCTACTCATTGAAATCTATATTTATGTAAAATTTGGTAATTTTTGGAGTTAGTTGGAAAATTGGGTTTTCGTTTGCCGGAAACCGCCACCCGCGACGACAAGTGGCCAATGGGCCGACGATGTATTCCTAAGTTCAATTGGATGCCATGATTTCATAAATGATATATGTATGACGTGGTTTGTATGTTTGATTTTAGTTTCATTACGATACATCACTTGACCATTGTATGAATCGATGATTTGATCGTTGGATCGTCACCAAACTTTAATATATTATAATTCGTAATATTTGTGGACCATAGAAACTTACGGATTGGGAATCCAACCTACGGATCTTCCCGAATTGGATTTCTAAGTTTGTAAAATAAATTGTTGACCCTTACCTAATCCTAGTAATTGGTAGAGATCCAACCATCGGATTACCATGAGATTTTAGTAGGTTGTTCTAGAAGAATAATGTGGACTTTGGGAAGTTACGGATTAAAAATCTGATAGGCGGATCTTCTGGTTTAGATTTCTAGGTTTGTGGACCCTACTCTCGACCTTGATCGATAGTTGACTTTTTAGTCAACTAGCTTGAGTTATACTAGCTTGTCAGTTATCTTAGAGTGTTGTTAAGAACTCATGGAGTTTAGTGGGCTCATCGTGTTGACGCGCGTCTCGATTTACATACTAGCGACTATAATATATGTGATTCTTATTGAATTATTATACTTGGTTATCCTTCTATGTTTATTAATTGTGATTTGACTGTGGATTGGAAACATTTATGAAATGTGATTTGACGTGCATGTTTGAAATGTGGTTGGTATGATTGGCATGATGTGATGAAATGTGAGGGCTAGTAGTGGACCGTTCCCATTATCATGTGGTTTGTTGCTTCGACACTTGTTTCACATATTGTTCCTTATTTCACATCTTGTTTTGTTCCACCCTTCTAAATTGAGTGCTTGGTTCTTGTATTTTTTTCTTCGAGCTGTTGATATATTCCTTGGCCTTCCGTTCAATTTCGTTGAGTGATGGTCCGAAATCTTTTATACTTCGCGATTCTGTTGAGTGATGGTCCAGAATCGAATCTTGGTTTGGATTCCATTCAGTGGTCTAAAAATCGCATAATTTGACTCATTGGTTCTTTGGATTTGATTTGTTTGAGACAACTTCTAAGTTGTAGGCTTCGGCCGAACTGTGTCGCTCTAGCCCTGCATTTCGGTGAAGTGATGTTATGGATTGATATGATTGTGAAGTGATGTTGGTTATGATGGTTGTCATTATGATTAAACTCATTGACCTATGTGGCTAGAGATTATTATTGTATTTCATTGAATGTTCCTTGAGTTGCTGCATGCTTTAATTGTGGCATTATGTCGAGACCTAGTGGTTTATGTGATGAATGCTCGAGTGTGGGGAAGGACGAACTACAAATGGCTTAATCCCTGTTTAGGGTATGTAGGCAGTCTAACGAGGAGGTTAGATGCAACTATAAAGTATACGAAAAATTTCTATGCGATTCGATTCTCAAGTTGCGCTTTGCCATATCCCGGAGGCGGGTTAAGTTAGAGATACGGGTATTTGGTGATGTCAAGTGTCGACCCTGGATGTATGTTGGGATCGGGGCGTGATAGTGAATATGGAACCACGAATGTAAGATATACTTGACAAATTTACAATTTCATTAAAATTACTAAAGCTCAAGATCTTAAATTCATAAAATATCCAAAATTTGATAAGTTTGTCAAAATAAGTATTCATCACAATAGTAGCACTGAAATTGAGTTCTTTTGTTTGCCAACATTTTTCCAGCAACCAAACAGATGAAAGTATAGATAATGAAACAATCAATTCAATCAAAGACATTGAATTCAATCTCTATGACAACAAAGAAGACAAACAATTGATGTCGTTGTAGATCATTTTAAATGAAATGAAGAACGTTGGCTTACATAGTTGGGCGCAGGTAGCTGATACGAAATCTATCATCTATGTATCCTGCAAAACATTACGAAAGTAGTAAAAAACAATCCTCACAGATGACAGTAAAATAATGAGAAGACATATTTGTACCAAATGTACAAACAAGATAAATACATATCAAGGAGAAAATAACCAAGAATAAAAAGATGAGGCTTTTCAAAGCCTACCAAATAGAATCACCAAGGAATTTTCCGAGCATTAAGTGATTTTTTTGTTTATTTTGGTTCAATGGTTCAGGCCACATGGAAAAAAGTTAGATTGGTTTCCAAACCGCATGCTTCATCCATTCAAAAGTTGGATTTTTAATTGGTTTACATAATTTTTAATAGAAACTCTTAAAATGGCATGCTTGATTCCTTTAAACGTATGGAAAAAAGGGATTTGTGCAGTGAAACGGTCCTGTTCTGGTTCAATGCCTTGGGCAACATGGACAAAACCTACATTGATTTTCAATTGCTTTCTCTTCACATGGCTACAAACCAGCAAATTTCCAATTGCTTTCTAAAATAATTTATACGCATATTTGCCTAAGGGTTCAGAACTTGCAAGCGGAATTAAAACCAACAAAAAAAAAAAGGCAAACAACTCTGAAATGCACATCTCAAGCACATGGAGCCGCATATAAAAATGAACAAAATTTACATATAACCAAATCAGCCAAAGAACTCACTAGGGAACACAGCTTTTTTTGGGCTTAAAATTTTCTTCGAATCGGGACCAAATTCACCGTTTTTGTTTTTTTAATTTGAATTTCTGGTTATCTCCCAAGCTCAAAAGTATTACGAACCAACCAGAAAAACCTTTCGCAGTCTACAAAAAAACTGAACAAAAAGCTTAATAAGGCAGTAGTACATAGGCAAAACCAATCTAAGTTGTTATGCAATTCCCTGATATTTTGACAAAATATTTAAGGAAGCATGATTGCCATAAGAGATATTCAACAAAAGTAGTGTGATTGTTAACTTTACAGAAGTATCTCAATATGTAGCATCTGCATACCTTCGCTTTCTTCAGACTCCTTTCCTCAATTTAATTTTAATTTTCATCAAATTCACAAACCTATGCAAGCCAAACAATGTTGTTGGTGCTTTCTGAGAAAGTCTCCACCTGAATTATAAGAAAACCGTATAAGGTAATCAAAAGATACACAATGCTCAAGTACACAACAGAGCAGTGAACTCAACGGTTTAAAGATCAATGTATTGTTGGAGCAATATTAGAAAATATGAAAAATAACAGTATAATTCCAAGGTTAATAATCAGTAGGAAATTCACAACATCACATGTATACAAAATTAATATAAACAACTAGAGAGAAAGTTAGTAAAACTGACAAATTTGGAGATTGAGGCTTGCATAAATGCAATGTCCTAAAGACAGAATTTCGCCCCTACTCTCGTGCTTGTAGTTCGATAGGCGTCTGTCTCTCAGGATTCAACAATCTATAATCCGAAGTCAAAGCACTTCAATCTTCGGACTCTGGCGAACTTCATATATTCCGTACTCTTAAGACACTACTCGAAATTTGACACACGAAACATGAGAGAAACAAAGTGGGGAAACCCTATTTCTCAAGAGTAAAAATTAACTCTAATTTTCTATATTAATACCAATGGTATTATGGGTTTATATAGAACCCAAATACTTCTTGTTAAAGAGATGTAACTTTTCATTTATAAGTATACATCACTTGACAATGGGACACACCTAAACAACATAACCTTTCTAGAAATTGGTTAACACTATTTTTCATTCAATTATTAAAATTATATATTAAAATATTTTATACTATAATATATAATTTCCAACAAGTATAAGTTATAACACCCACCTCTGGTACCAAGACATCCATAGCAGCACTGTCGTTAAATCATCGTTCACAATTTCAATTTCCTGCAATAATTGATGCCGACTGATATGAGAATCTCAAGACCAACTGCAGTGAAATACATCCATAAACAGCATAAAATGGATACTTACAAATCTATCTGAAAAAGGAATTATTCAGCAGGATACGTGAACTCGCAAATCCCCTCCTCCTCCACCTCCAATGCCCTTCTTTTTCTCCAGGGGACCTAGTATTACTTGCCAATAAACTCGACTGACATAGTTCACAAGGACAGACAGCACTACTACGCATATTTTGGTTCACAAACCCAAGATCAATGATAAAGGGCTAAAAAAGACGCAGCATAAAGTATAACCCAAAAGTGATAGAACTGAGGAAACACAGATAGAACCAAAATCATTTTTCTAACAGTACCTGCGCCAAGGTTCAAACCAGCTGCCAAACCAGCCAACACAATCTCAGACGAAGTAGTATGAAATTGGTGCCCGAAAGTGCCTGCGTTACATTTGGAAATTATAAACATAACCAACAATCATTCTTATATTGAACATGCATAAACATAAGTAGGAAAAATTAATTTTCGGTCTCAGTCACTTATGTTCATTGATTGAGACATTATGAGTTTTTTAGATTTTGATCGAAGTTCCCAGCATTAATGTAATAATAAATTTACATGTCAGTTACATAAAAATTAGTAATTGATTTAGGGTGTTAATACCCACACCTTTAAAAAAACTCCTAATTAATTTCCAATTCAAAACATTTTCAAAATAAAATAAAATAAGAATAACTTTGTACCCATTAATTTTTAATCTTAAATGTGCCCATTCATATTATTTTTTTAATTTTTTTAATATTAAATGTATCCATTTTTAAATATACCAATTTGTTATACTACCTTTTTTTATATAAGTTCCATTCAATTTTTTAAGGAGAAAAGCTCTCAGTACTGTTCACTTTAACGAAAAACACATTTTTACACTAAAAAGTCAATCATGGTACTATTTACTTTATCCTTTATTTTGTCCTTATCGTTAAAACTCAAACTTTTCAAACTCTTTTCATTAGTTTTCATTTAAAAAAAAATATTTGGCCAAAGGTCAATAAAAACTTCACTAATTAGCGACTTGCATACCATAAAGCTAGACAATATAGTTCACAATACCTCAATGAGCATATTCATAGTGAGTTCCCTTCTAATTTAGTGAAGAACTATGCCGTGAAGGTTAAAAGAATACTCAAGCATTTGATGGTCAAACAATTTCATCAATCTAGAATACAAGGTAACTGGAATTAATGCATAACATTTCGCTACCACGGTAGCTTCCGGAATATTCAGTCACCCACGGTAAAGTCTCAACAAAGTGATTGCTGAGTGATTGGAGAATTAATGACCACAACTAAATTTCAATGTCTGTGTGATTCTTCTGAACAGTTTACCTGCTTCCAATAATACGAACGGCAGTAGAATAGACGCGTACCTAAAGTTGACTAGAATGTTTTCCAACACTAGGAGGTGGCTATAACCTCATGGTCAACGTGGAGTTGATCAAAACGTCATCAAATCTGACAAATTCAAGAATGATAAATTCTCTCAACTGATCAACAATTAGTCCCTCTGGACCAATGAAACGTGGGTTGACTTATCAAGTCAGTCAATAATCACCACAACATCATCATATTCTCCACATGTATGAGATACCTCGTACCGGGAGTTTATGGTGATATTCCCCATTTGCATATGGATATAGGAAATGATTATGACCACTTGAACGATTTCTTGATGATTAAGAAATAACGTCAATTCGATGCTCGTGAACTCCAACTGAGATAGAAAAAGTTGAAGACGATCAGGGGTAGATACGTCTTTTTGCACAACGGGGGTGGTACACGATAGTGCAATCATAGGATTTGGTTTAGTTCTTCCATTGTCGATGTCAAAACTTTAGCTCTTCTCAAAAGAAAGTATTTGAGAAGTCTAAGGTTGGTAAAGGTTCTAGACACGTTTTTCCACAGAGAATGTCATCCAGTTTTCGAGTGAAAATGATAAATGTTGACTCTAGGTCATGTGTAAGATGACTCCTTTCAAACGGTTCTAACAGTTGGAAAATATAAGCAATACTTCGTCATGATGCCTCTGCACAGTCAGAACATCCAAAGAACATGTCATCATGGATTTCCAAAATGATCAATGTCATCGAAAGGTGTAAAACAAAGGTAAGGTGAGACAACACTTCGGTTGTCAGAGACTTTACTCATATCAGAGACTTTACTCATATTCAACATCACAATTGGATTAACTTTCCTTGATTGATAAGTGAGGAAAAACACCATGGGTGAAGGATCGTTAACAGATTGTCGATAAAATTGACAAGATCAAAGATATTTTGAAATTCATAATATTTTGTGAGAATTTCAACTTTTTTCCACTACAATCTTTTTGAAAATTGACAAGAGTGTCATCTGCTGAGATCACGTCTCCCAAGAAAGTACCAAGTTAACCTTTCAAAATTGTCTAACAGTCTACACACAATTAAGAGTTCCATAACAGTTTCAACCCATCTGACCAAAACGAAATTAAAGGCAATATATCCTACTTTCAACCCAATTGATGACAAAACGCCTCCTTTTTCTCACCAAAACACAAAATTTTTAGATTTCTACGTTTTAATTTATATAATTAATAGATAATAGATAATAGAAACAAACATGTCTCGTTCAAAACAATGACAAACATCCGATGTAGCAAAGAAATGAACTTCATAAAAGTCGAATTATTAAGAACTAGGTATGCCAACATACTTTGTTCTATTAATTAAGGATCCAACTGACAGAAAAAGCACCAAAGAGTTAAATCATCTTGTCTCTCCCCTCATCTCTAGTCTGCTGATGCTGCAAATTCATTCATCTGGCGCTCGGCGGGCTCTATCTGCACAAGGTTGTGAATTATGATTACTCATTTTGTACAAATATACTAGTTATAGCATAATTTCATAAAGAGAGTAGGATGAATACCAAAAACCACTCTACATTTAAGCTAAAAAATGTTTTTGGAACGCAAAGAACCCTTAGCTTTGTTGGTAAGGTTTATAAGAAATCTCACATCATAAGTTCTAATTGAAGAAAAAGGGAGAATGGGCAATACAAGTACACTACAGAACAAAAACAAAAGAGTTCGAATATAGAAAAAATACATACAATCAAAACATTAAAACTCTCGTCGATAAATATTTAACTCGCTTATAAGTAATCGTACGTACCTTCCCACCAGCTAATTGTGAAGTAAAAGTAGACACCAAAGCATCCACCTCCTTGAGACTCCAGATCCCATCCTTCACAAATTCAATTTCCTGCAATAATTAATGTTGATTGTTATAAAAATCTCAAAAGCCAACACTTGTTTATCTTTGGTATGCTGAAGAAGCAGCACAAAGTAAAACAAGAACAAATGCAGAGCAATATATTCATAAAAAAAAAACATAAAATGTAGACTTACAAATCTATCTGAAAAAGGAAGTACTGAGCGGAATATTTGAATTCGCAGATCCCCTCCTTCACCTCCAGTTTCCTTCTTTTTGTCTGGGTTAGCTAGCATCATTTGCCAATAAACTCGACTGACATAGTTCACAAGAAAATACAACACTACTAAGCATATTTTGCTTCACAAAACCACAATCACTGACAAAGGGCTAAAACAAACAGCTTAAAAGTAACCCAAATGTGATAGTCAGAACCGAGGAAACAATAACAGAAGAAAAAATAATTTCTCTAACAATACCTGCGAAAAGGAAAAAAATTGGGAAAGTACGCATAAAAACCACCACCACTATGTATTATTAATCCAAGATCAGAAGCAATATTTGCAATCAGTTGTGCAACGTCGCGAGTCGCAGGAATTTGGAACTTGATTGAAACCTATAACATTGTAAAGTCGGGTCAATTTGGCCGAAAGAGTGCTATATATATGGTTTATGTTATGAGAAGAATCAAGTGCAATAACCTTTTGTCCCTCAACAGCACTATGAACGAAGCGCAAAGCGGGTTTAGAAATATCAATATCCTGCAGAATTAAAGAAGAATCAAACTAGTTCAAGAAGTATGCGTTGCTAATTGACATAATAATCTCACACAAATTTGATGCACAAGTTCGTTACTTTACTGTCCAGGTAGGAGTCACGCAGTGCAAGGGCTAACATTCTGTTAGTTGCTCGTAGTGTCGACTCTCTTCTCCGTACGCTCTCTATAAACGCAAACAATTTGGCCGCTGCAGACAATTGAACCAGACTTCTGACCCCAAGTGCGGTCAAACCAGCTGCCAAACCAACTGCCAAACCAAACTCAGACGCAGTGGCATGAAATTGGTGGCCCAAAGTGCCTGCATTGCATTTAAAATTATGAACATGCATAAACTTCCAGTTATAAATTAGATCACTAGAAAAGTCAAATATATTAGAAAAACCCAAATATGATTTCCATGTTAAAGACCACCAGAAAAGTCTTGAAAAATTCACAAAAAAAAATATATTGAGAATTAAATTTACGAGAGAGAGGTTACTTACGGTGGCAGAGAAGGCTTGGAAATGGGAGGTGAGGTGAGAAAGCGCGCGGAGGAGGATTAGGGCTTAGGGTTTGACGGACTGGGACGGATCGCCATGTTCGACCAGCTGTCAGTGCTCGCCTCAAAATTGCCATAGCTTCTCTCTCAAAAGCCAGTTGAAAATATCGATCGATCGCTGTGTTTGTTGTGTCATGAAAACTGCGTTTTTATCTTATCAGGAGGTGTTTGCCAGACTGCGTTTTTAACTTGCTAATTGACATAATAATCTCACACAAATTTTCAGTTGCACCAAGTGCGGTCAAACCAGCTGCCAAACCAACCAACAGAATGTCAGACGCGGTAGTACGAAATTGGTGCTCAAAAGTGCCTGCGTTACATTTGGAAATTATAAACATGCATAAGTTTTCAGTTATTTGACGATACCTCTAACATAACCAACAACGCAACCCACCAATCATTCTTATATTGAACATGCATAAACATAAATAGGAAAAATTAGTATTCGGTCCCAGTTACTTATGTTCATCGATTGAGACCTTATGAGTTTTTTAGATTTTGATCGAAGTCCCCATCATTAATGTAATAATAAATTTACATGTCAGTTATATAAAAATTAGTAATTGATTTAGAGTGTTAATACCCACACCTTTATTAAACTCCTAATTTATTTCCAATTCAAAACATTTTCAAAATAAAATTAGAATAAGTTTATACCCATTAATTTTTTAATCATAAATGTGTCCATTCATATTATTTTTCAAATTTTTTAATCTTAAATATACCCATTTGTTATACTGCCCATTTTTTTTTTATATAAGTTCCATTCAAATTTTTTTAAAGGATATTTGGCCAAAGGTCAATAAAAATTCACTAATTAGCCATATATCAATGGGCACTTTTATTTTTTGACATAATCAATGAAAAAATTATAATAATTATGTATAGGTCAATAGAGCATGCCACATGAGTTTAAGCTGGTTATAAAATAACTATTATACCCTTCTTTTTTCACTTTATTCCATTCCTTATCTCTTCCACTCTCTTCCTTATTTACTTCATTCTCTCGCAATTTTCTATCATGTATCTCTCTCCCCTTCTTTCTCTTCACTCTCATTTTATATCTCCTCTCCCGGCCTCTCTCTCTCTCTCTCTCTCTCTCTCTCTCTCTCTCTCTCTCTCTCTCTCTCTCTCTCTCTCTCTCTCAAACCTGAATAAATAACTCTATTAATCCCAGTGCTCTGAAACTTTCCCAATACCAAACACAATCACAATGGTGGGAGGAAATAAAATGGAATTCCAAAGAAAATGCAACTATCAGTAGCAAAACCAAAACGCAAGCAAAAGAAAAAAAGAAGAGAGAGGATGTAATAGATATCCAGCAAAACTCCTAAGACTTTGGACATGGAGATTCTCTTAAGGGTAGTGTCCATCAAAATCCTCTTGAATTAAAGGTGCGTTTGCAAATAGTTTTACGGTTTGCAATTCAAAATCAGGAAACAGACACATTGTGTGTATGAATTTAAATGTAAAAGGTCGCGTGAAGTGTGAAGCATAGGAGATGAAAAAAAATAAAACAGGAAACAAACATTGCAAAATAGTGTCTAAATCGCAACGTAAAAAAAAAGACACTGCAATGCAGTGTCTGAATGAAAATGTAAAAAACAAAACTAGGAAACGGACACTGCATTGCAGTGTATGAATCCAAATGTAAAAATTAGGAGTTGCGTGAGGTGTGAAGAATATGAGACATGTGAGTGATAAAAAAACATAACTAGAAAACGGACACTCAACGTAGTACCTGAATCCAATAAAACAAGAATCAGAAAATAGACACTGCGTTGCAGTGTTTGAATCCGTATTGACTTATTCCAAAATATGAAAATATGAGAAAGGAAGTGTCATTTAAAGTGGATGACAGCTGTAATGGCATATTTTGTAATTTTTTTTATCTTAAATGCATTTAAGTATCACAATACATGATTAACTTATTGTTCATATGGTAATTTTTTATTGATTTTATACCGAATCACCCTTTTTAAATATATTTTAAACTTATATGAGTACATTATTTTTCGTTAATTTGAGAATGTATCCATATCAAGTTTAATAAAAAAAATTTACTAATGTTATTACACCTAATATCTTTTTTTTTGTGGTAATATGATACAATAATTTTTTTTTTGTTAATTTTGATAATAGTACCCATGTTTATATATACACATATATGTGAGAGTGTAATTTATTTTATTATTTTTAATCCCACACAGTTTGTACTTTAAAAAAAATATAGTAACCTACATAGAAATACACTATTACATTAATGGTAGGGACTTGGATAAAAAATTAAAAATTAAAAAAGTTTCAGTTAAATAATACTAATAGTTAGGGATCGCATTCAAAATGTCCCAAATAAATAATCAAACCATTTACAACGAAAAAGTCTTGAAATTTCAGAAAAGTTGATAGAGAAAGGGGTTACTTACGGTGGTATAGACGGCCAGGAGGAGGAACTGGGGCGAGGTGAGGTGAGAGAGCGCACCGAGGAGGAGGAGGATTAGGGCTTAGGGTTTGACAGAGGGGGGCGGAGGATCGCCATGTTCTAGCAGTTTTCGGCTACCTAATCATTACCAAGGTTAGTTGAAATGACACGTGGCAGATGATTAGGTGTACGATAAACATACACCATAATTTATGGTGGTGAAGAAAAATGCTTCCTAACCTCTAACATTCTTGAACAAGCATAAAAATAAATAATTCAAACCATTTATCAAGAAAAAAAAAAGCCTTGACATTCAGAAAAATTAAATTTACGAGTTTAGAGAGAGTTACTTAGGTGATGACCATCACCATCACTTGAGGGCAGCAAGCAAAAAAAAATGGGAACTTTAACGAAAAGCTCCCGGTACTGTTCACTTTAACGAAAAACCACATTTTTACACTAAAAAGTCAATACTGGTACTATTTACTTTATCCTTTATTTTGTCGTTATAGTTAAAACACAAAGTTTTCAAGCCATTTTCATTAGTTTTCTTAAAAAAAATTTGTTGTCATTTTGTGTCTATCTAGCAAAAGCCACAGAATTCCTCCCAGCAACTTTGAATGAATATGTTTTCATAGAAGGAAAAGTTACTTTTTCATTAGTTCTTTTATTTTTTTACCACAACAACTATCTTTCCATATCCTATCATTGTAGAGACCATTTATTCAATTAAAAATAGGAAGGTTTAATAAAATATTTTCGGTAATGTTTATTTTTAACGAAAAATTACTTTTTTATTTTTAACTGTCACTTTTCGTTAAAATGAATTTTTTTTGAACTTTTCGTTAGTTTTTCTTTTAAAATAAGCATAGAATCCAAACTAAACTCAATATTAAACCTGATTTAAAATCAGCAAAATATACACATTATGCTTACATTTCGATCTAATTACATGAGAAAAGGAGAAACTTTTCCACTTAGTGAAGAAATAAAGAGAAGATTATACAAATTGACGCAAAATCATACAAAACTAAGTTACATAGTGAAAGATAGGATTAAGTGATGACTAATGAGATGATTAATTAAATACTTAATACACCTTCTTAGTGAAAAGGCTGCGCAGATTAAAAAGATTACCACCAGCCCCACCATTCCCACCGATGCCATTGCCACCTCCACCGTTAACGCCGCCGCCAACACCACCGCGAAGGTTGATGCTGCTGCTGCCACCGCCGACCCCGACTCCTACAGCACTATTCTCACTTCTACAGCTCAAATGGTTTCTGTACCCAATACACATCGGAACATTCAAATTCAAGACTCTAGCTTTGGAGCTGCTGCCGCCGGAGACAACTGATCCGGCGGTTTTTTTGCTCCGGCGAATCTCGGGTACTTCTTGTTTTGTACCCTTTTCAGCATTTCGAGCTTGTGGTTCGGAGTTGCTCTTTGCGGCCGCGGAGGCTCCACGCCGGACCTGCCAAACGGGGCTGCTCCGACCCAAATGGACTCCGGGCCGACCCGGACTCGCAGGCGGCCACTTTCTAGACTTCGAATCCCCGGTTGAGTTGCTCCTTGAACACGGCGCACTGTTCACCTTTCGGGTCGCCTGAGCTCCGAATGGTTTGGGTCGGGTATACGCGTTTCCGGCGGATCTACTGCGCGAAAATGGCCATATATTAATGTTCAGCTCGGCCGAGCTCGCTCCGCTCCTGCCGCCCTTCCGCTCTTTCTTCTTGTCTTTGTCTTTATCTATCTCGTCGCCTTTGACTGATTTCTTCTCCCCCTTCTTGAAAATGTCTCTCCAACGCTTAGATGCGGTTAGAACCGGAGCAGTTGACAACTCGGGTCCTGGACCCGGTTCCGGTTCCAATAAGGATTCTGGGTCAGGCACAGGTGGTTGCGAGATGGGTTGTGTATTTGGGTCGGAAAATCTTGGATATGGGTCGGGTGGGTCGGAGTTGTTAGGGAGAGGCGGGGGGAGGAGGTGGAGAGGGAGGAGGACGCCATCGACGAAGAGCTCGTCGGCGGAGAGGAGATTGGGCTGAGGGCGAGAGGGGTTTCTCCAGAACTCGAACTCGGGCGAGTTGGAATCGGTGCTGATTCGCCTTCTTCGACTGCTGCTCTGTGAAAGGAGGGATTTGAATTTGGGGCTGCGCTCCATTGAGACGGAGATTTTGGAGAGAGAGAGAGAGATGAGTGGAGTGGGAAGTTTTGTTTTGTTTCCTGATGAGTCGGGAGTAAGCGATCTCAAAGCTTTCACGTTGTATTCTTTTTTTTATTCAAATTAATTTATTTTTTTCACTCAATAGATAAGCATAATGATAAAATAATGTGGCGCTGTTCTTGTCACGCGTAAATTTTTCGATAAATAGAGATGAAAAAGAAACTTATATGGTAAAACAGCAATGCTAAAATTGCGACATCTCAAACTTTAAATCTAATAGCAGGAGAAGAAAAGTTGGATGATGACTATTTTATTTTATACAACGATATTTTACGTTAAGAGGGCAACGACTATTCAGTGTTGAGGTCTATTTTTCTGCACCGAAGTGGCAAGCTTCTAACTCTAAAGAGGAATAATAGTGATGTCCTTTTTTTCTGATTCTACCAATTGATTCTCCAAACAGTTGAATCCGAAGCCACATATTCATTATAGAATGTATAACTAAGCGCATTATTTATGCCACGTCTTATGTAATTTTTATGCTTTAGGTATAATTGAGAATCTTTACTCATACGATGAATGCATAAATAACGTCTTATTTGTACGTACTTCAATCATGAGGTTGTTGTCTTTGTATTGTGTCCATTTGGACCTTGTTATAAAAAGAATTGGACTCCCTTCTGAACAAATGGTGGGGATCCTCATGACCCACTAACATGAGTCGTTAGATTTTGATCAAATGACTATAATTATTATAACTTTTAGAGGGACTCCTCTGTTTGTAGCAGTTGGATCAAAATTCAACGGTCTGTATTAGTGGGTCACGAGGATCCTTACTATTTGCTCAGCAGATCCAATTCCGTTATAAAATTCCTCCTTGACCAAAAAAAAAAACCCCGCATTATTGATGCGGACATGCAAATGCGAATTCATTCTCGATTGACAGGTGAAATTTTCATTGACTAAAAATGACTATTAAGCATTCCTTACGCGTATAAGCAACTGATTGACTGATACCAACTATGGTTTTTGGATTATGATTGGAGACATCACATCCTGTACATCTTTTCATATGCATGCCTAATTTAGCTTTCTTCAAGTCCAATCCTTAATTATTCAACGACTTCAATATCTTTCTGATTGGATAGAAAAATGAAAGACGGAGATTTTAATTCTCCATCAACAGCGATTAGTTTTCCAAACCATTTTTAGTGACTGATGATAATGGATTAGGATAGTTAAACTACACATAAGACTTGGTTATCGGACTACAAAGTAGTTTTACTTTCTAAACCAGCACAAGACGGTGAGAAAGAAGAAATAACCAAAACAATTGATACAAATCAAATTATATACTGCATGTATTTGATCAAAAATCTACAATGCACTGGAATATAATGTATTTGACGACTCAATTTGCATAATTGAATTTTGACAATCTCAATTTTGCTGTTCAAATATCAGTATATCCCATATATGTGTCATAAATCTCTCTCTCTCTCTCTCTCTCTCTCTCTCTCTCTCTCTCTATATATATATATATATATATAATTTTGATGATGATAATCCAATTATTAGGAAGGTAGTGACAACATATATACAAACAAAAGTGGATTAAATAACAACATAACAAATAATGTGGACAATATTGTGAAATGAGGGCAGATGTGGGGTTTCAAAAAAAACCAAGTTGCCTACCCAAAATCATTTCAAAGCGTTGACATTAACCACCATTATTATTTCTCCCGGTTCATAAACGATCCGTTGATCCAAAATCATGAAACACAATTATATCACTCATAATACTAGATTAATTACATATGGTGTTTACTGCAATGACATAAAGCAACGATACTTATGCACCCTTACGAATAGTTAGCATTTTTACAATAAAAAAAAAAAGCGAGAGTGGCTTGTATAGGGAGTTCACGATCACAAACATACATATTAAAAAGGAAAAGACCTAGACTAGTCACAACATCAGTCACAAAGTTCGTCTATAAATAGACATGCCTCCATGTATGCACTAAAAAAAAAAAACCAACCATTGAATATCCGCAACTGTGTCCCGAATTCTCCAAGGGTCTTACATAACATGGAGGATTGTACGTAGAATGTTTCTGTTCATTACGAACGAATGTAGCGTGCTTAGAATTAGTCCAAGGTTTTTGGGGTATCTGATAAGTTTTCTAGAAGAAATTTTAGCATACAATTATACAAACATCCGCATTCGACGGCACTTTCCTGTGCCACAGTACTCACTCACGAATGCAGACGTTCGCATGCAAGATTTTCTCAATTCATAGTATAAAACTAAGTAGCTAGTTAAGAAATATGTCTTTCGATTAATTAGCTAGTTATCGTTTTATCAGCAGTTGACTTGCATTCTTCAGCAGCTCAGCTGGCTCTGCGGACTGTAATAATCCACACAACATGATGAATATCCACCAACCATCAAACCAAACGAACACAAGTCCAAGAAAAAAAACAAATGTGAAGTAGGAAATAAATGTAGAAAGTTATCAATTCAGTTTTTGGCGGATCTAATCGAGAAGTTTTTTAGTGTTGCTGTCACAAATTTATGACTTAGGGTTGAGACTAAGCTATATATAACAAATTATAAATAATTTATGTTGTTTACTTATATTATAATGCGTGAACTAGTAACACTACGTAGATGCATTTATATTTATACTCCATGGAGTCGTGGCAGTATCGAAACACATGCAATAGCCATCCTCATCACACCACAACATGACAACATTTCGGGTGGACCTCATCACAAACAAGAAACCTTTGATTGGATGATGGCTAAGTTGTTGTGTGACAGTAATGGTGGCGAACTCTGTGGGCCTGGAATCAAGCATATACAGCAATTGAGGGTTTCCTTCTTTCGATCTCCTCCTCTGTTAATGGCGTTTGTTTGTACGCAAAATGATGAGCCATGTGAACAACCTATTCCATCAATGCAATGGGTCCTCTCCAAACAAATTAACCCTAGTTCATATACGTCGATGCTACGTGTCGTGCCCTCGTTATAACTGTTAATGTAGACGTAGATGTGGATTATGGTTAGTCGCTCACATAGTTCTGATTAGAGGCGGATTTATTAATAGAGAACCATGATGGTTTGAGACCCATTGATGGTTGGAAAAAACAAGAAGAAAAAAATGCACGAGAAGATCTTCGAGGACTCAAAATATAGTGCGGAATTTAGGAGTGCCTATTAAGTGTTTGACATAGTTAACACGCATTGATAATGTTATTGTAATATTCCACATCGACCAACAGAGAGGGGGTGATGTGTCTTAAATGTACATGCCCACCTCCATATAGCACGAGACATTTTGGGGACTCACTGACTTCGGATTCCGCGAGAACTCCAAAATTAAGCGAGTTCGGACGAGTGCAAGAGTGACTAGTGTGACTCACATCAAATACACTAACACTCTTTAAAGTTAGAATCCTAGTCCCTACTAAGTTTAAATGATTAAATAATTAGGCTTAGTACGTACTAATGTCTTTGAGTTTCTAATGGATACGGTAGGCTAGGTTATATTCTATTTAATTAAAAGAAAAAAAACAAATGCAAGTTAGGATTCCTGAAAAACGAAGACACAGCCTGCCATGAAGCACAAAATGTCGAAGGCTAGGCCTCCAATATCTTTACAAGAACACGAACACATGCTATAGAATGTACGGTGACTGTAAAAGGGTCCATATTGCTTAAATTCTAGCTTTTGATGGTTTTACAACTTTACAGATTAGGTGAACTATTCTCTACAGTCCCCCCAAATTTTGCTATATTTGGGGCTTTGACAACTAATACAAAACAAGTGCACAAGACACAATCTTCACATCTTTCGGTGTTGGGGAAGAGATAACATACATAACTTCACATGACGTTGTCCTTCCTATAAGTGGTGGAATTCTTTCATTAGAAGGAAGATGGTGGTCCCCAATACATCCTTTAACTCTCTTGTGACTAGAAACACTACGTGACGTGTATTTATTGAACAGACAATACATTTTATGAAAGCGGATTAGAGTTAATATTCTAATCATACATTTATTCTTTACAGAAAACAAGTCCTATTACTAGCAAGAATATAGAGTTCTTATTATTGAGTAGAAGATCTTCCTTTTTTTTTTTTTTTTTTGAACAAAAGTAGAAGCTCTTTCTTATTATTCAGGTAGGTTTTCCATCATTATCTTTATCTTCTAATGCTTCTATCAGTTATAAAAAGCTTTATACAGAGGTGATGGTAGTTCACTAAATCTTCTACTTAGCCTAACAAACGTGATTAAGGATTAGCTAATGGAATAGGGTTTGTTATACTTGTTACAACTGTAGCAAGCTAACACTTTGCTGTGTGAGAAAAACCAACGCATGGTAGAAAGTGATCGCTCTGAGAGAAATTTACTTATGACGAAGACGGCAAGACAAAGGTATTCCAAATTAATCGAACAATAGAATGTTGAAATTTTTAATCGGATTGAGATACTACCAAAGTAATGTTGCAGTTACAAGCTAATGCTTATCTAGGGAAACCGAGAGCCACAAAGCCATAGTAGATAAGGCCACCTCCAACCGAAGGAGAGCCAAAGGGCTCCCCTTAGCCTTATAGCCCTACAAGAAATTATATTTCAATGAACAGTGTTAGACCATATTTTATACCATCTCCAACTGATGGGGCCAAAGAGTTACAGGCCAAACATATCCTTTTGACAAAAAACCATCTCCAACCGAGGGAGCCAAAGGGTCATAGGCCAAACATAATTTATTATTTTAATTGAATTAATATGGTAAATTAAATTAAATTACTATATTAAAATAAGGTTTTCAGACATATTTTGAATGTCACTTTGTCGCCAAGTAGCCGTTGGCTTTCAAATGAGCTGAGTTGGAGGGCTGGCAAAATGTCAAGCTTGACATTCTAGCACTGGAAGACTGGCAGCTAGAGGGCTGGTTGTTCTTGGCCAGCCCTTTGGCCGATTCTCCCATTTTTGGCTGGGTGGGGCCCACGAGACATTGGCCTAGCCTTCAGTTGGAGACGATTTTCATGTCAAAACAGACTATTTTTAGTTTTATGACCCTTTGGCTGGGTCGGTTGGAGATGACTTAATAAGTAGAGTCTGGTCGGGAACCTCACACCCTCGAAGGGTTCTGAATCCTCGATCATCACCACTCACCACTCACCACTCACTGTCCTACGTCCTTTGATGCTTACAACTTGTTGTGATGGTTAACAACTTGTTGTGATGGTTAACAACTATATTTCCGGTTTCGTGTAAAACTTTAAATCGGAATTTATTGGCCTTGAAGGTGAAACGATATTGTACTATGCCTGAATATCCAATCTTTAGGGTTTAGGCTTGGAAGCGAAACGATATATGCGAAAAAGAAAATACAATCATGCGTCGATCACAATGGGGAAAAAGCTGAAGAAGAAGGGACACTGAGATTGTGCCGCGTAATGTAGATGATGAAATCAACAGTGGAAGACGACGACGTATCTGATCTAAACGACGAGATTGAACGAATAGTCAAGGAAAAAGCTTTCACATATCAACCTATGCATCTTGAATCTCGTTCTTGATTCTAGATTTCTAATCATCCTTTTATTTTATTTGTCCCATGGCTACGTTCCCAAGCAAAACGCTTGGGGATGTAGCCTAGCCCGATTTATCCTTGTATTTTGTTGAGTAAACAATGTTCATGTTTAATGTATCGTAGCGCGATTTAGGGTTAATCTAGTTATGTTTCTTTTTTGAGCTTTGCTTGATTCTAGTCTAGCATACAATCATCATTGACGAGTAATAATTGACGCGATATCCATTTTTGTTGGATCAAGAATAATGAAGGAAAGTACTTTCTTAGACTCCCTGTTTATTTCTAACCGTCAGATTGAGTAATTAAATCCAACAAAAACAACAAACAAAATTATACAAATGTGTACTTGGTACTTCCACAACATATCCTTCGGCTACACTTCGGTGCAGAGAAATGTAGCAGCGGAATTTTCTTCAAGGCAAAAACATGGGGTGGATACCGTGGGTTGACAAATACCCAAATGTCTTACACTTACACTTCGATACAGAATTTTCCACTACATTATCGTCCTTGTGCAAAAACTCACTATTTCTATTCAAACGCAAGAGAAGACAACGATGCTGAACGAAATCTCAACTGTTTTCCCAACGTTATATGATATTTCACAAGCAAGGGGTAGATGAAACACTCTATGCTTAGACAGAAACTCCGAGTTCCAAGAGTAGCGTGTGGCTGAGAGCGTTGGATGATTGGCCGTGAAATTGAATGGGACCTGCAACGGAAAATTTTCAGATGAGTTCCGGAGAAATGGAGCCGCGATTAAAATGGAAATCACAATGTAGACTCGTGGCTAAGAATAATCGCTGATAGTTTAATTGGACTTAGATAACCCAGGCGAACCATGACAGGCGGAGAAAATCAAGACCGAGAAAAGGAAAAAACTCATTAAGTTCATAGAATATTGGTATTCAAAACCCACCAGGACTGATGTAACGGTTGTTGATAGCCCAGTCGTTCCTCAGGGATGCAAATTTCTTGAATGGTGCACCTGAAAATTCAAAATATATCAAGATTTGAGTGTGATCGTTATAACATAATACTTGAATCACACAATGTCTAAAAACAGAGACATAAATACTCTCAGAGGAATCTTTACCTTCAAGTTCCACCATTGCCTTCTTGATGACAGGCTTGAACTTACCTGGAAAACAAATTCAATATTCAGAAAATCTCGAATAATTTAGAAAAAACTGGATCGCCAAGATACATCCAATACATCATATAAAAGATCCTAACTACTCTTTCCAAGGGAAAACTTTTGAAAAACACAGAAGCCCATTTATATAGTTTAAAAGAAGACTGCCATTATTTTTGGAGAGACGATGATCTGATGGCATGCCTAGGACCCAGGAAAAGAACCTACAACTGCCCAATAACGATAACGAAAGATTTACTATACCATGTCTCCTTTCCACGTCCATTAATGAAGTCAATGCCGTTCCACCAACTGTCCATTCTTCCACAGGAGCATCCAAATTCCCAACCTGGATCCACATCAGGAAAAATTACATGCATAAAAAGACTTAATAGTCAGAAATAATGCAACTATGAGTCTACGACAATGGAAAATGGAACCAACAGAAACTAATACAAGCCTAATTAAGAAAGAATATAGTTTGGCAGACTGAATAAATGAGATATAGGATAGAGGTACAAACCGATGATATCAACCCAGTTTTTCCACTGTGAAGGAGAGCTCCAGCGGCATAACCCAATGCATAGCAGTAGGTAGAATCAAAGTTGGTTGGTAAACCACATCTACCTTCATACCTACAAAAAAATATTGACAACAGGTGAACAAAATTAGGGATGCAAACATTACGCAATATCTCCGATGCACAACCACTAAACCTGTATCCAAAATAAAATGATCAATCCATGCAGCGAACGAATCAGTTACCCTCAAAAACCCAAGTGCCCAACACATGGGATGCACTTGCATTTAATCATTGAAACCACATTTAGCCAAAGGATTATGTAATTAAGTTAAAAATTAAGTACCCGAAAAAGTGAGACTGTCCTTGGAACTGGCCATTATATGAACCTTCCTGCCTCCTCTTCTCCAAGTCTGTCTCGACCATTTGAATAAGCATCTTCTCTGTTTCTATTTTGGCAACCTAGTGGTAAAAATAAAGATTAGCATGCATGATGTGCCCAGAAAATCACCGAACAGATTTAAGTCAAATTGGAAAATGAAAAATCTACCTGAACATTTCCATGAGGATCTCTTTCAAGCATCAACTGCTCTTGGATTGCTTCAGGTAGGAAATCAAAAAGTTCTAGAGACTGGCTTGTAAGTTTCTTTTTCCACAGCCCATGTTCATCTACAACCTCATGGGCCAGAATTTCATTCAATTCAGCAATAAGTTGCTGCACCTGCAAATGGCAAGGTTACAAACATTATATGTTAGTCAGTGCAGTTATTTGAGTGTGCATCTATGTGTGAAACAGTAGCACACTTGCTTTCCAAGTAAACAAAGGGCTATGAAGAAAGAAGGGTTTAAAGATATTATATTAAAGATCAAGAATAATACCTCGGGAATGAAATCAATTAGACCTTCAGGGATAAGTATGACACCATAGTTATAACCAAGGTCAGCACGCTTCAAGATTACATTCACGATGTGGTCAGTGACATTTTTCAGTGTCAGCTTCTTTGCAGCAACCTGAAGAAA
Organism: Crataegus laevigata; assembly: GCA_963580275.1. NCBI lineage: Eukaryota > Viridiplantae > Streptophyta > Magnoliopsida > Rosales > Rosaceae > Crataegus > Crataegus laevigata. Next base: position 41,097,180 of record OY756941.1, read on the forward strand.
GATATAAGTCAGATGTATTCGGCAATTGGATATCTTTCGTTGCACCAATAGATTACTTTGCACCATATAGTTAAAGGTCTTTACTTTCCACGTGCACACATAACGGACATCAGAAAGTAAGTGTCAATCAAGTTGTGGCAGAGACACCAATGCTTATTGTGTTAATATTCCCACAACACCAATTTAATTAATTAAAAAAATGATAATAGGCAAATTGAATATGAAAAAAATATAATAAAAGTACCTCTTCTCCAATAATTGTAATGTTTGGATGAGTTTGCAAAGCACATTCTAATGTAATGTGTGAAGCTGCACGTCCCATAAGTCGTACAACTGCAGACAGATACACATATACACCCAATTATATTGTATACTGAAAACATAAGCTTGAAAAATTAAGTATGTAACTAGCAGAAATGTCATTACTTACAATGATAATATTTTCCGGTTGACCGGGCATCTGTCATGACATTGCCAATCATTTCTGCATATATCTGCATAAAGTTTTTAACAGCCTATTACAATTATGCTGAAACAGTGAATTTTAGCTAAATGTATCAAATAAGGTGTCTAAATGCTCATTGAACTCCTGTGATTAGGAAGAATTTACGTCTGATATTTTAGGTATAGAAATTAAGGGGGCTTTCATGTTTGTGATAGGAAAGATGAAAATATATAATAATACAACATGGACGTGTACAATTTGAGTTATCAATATTATTAATGGTGAAAAAAAGAAAAAAAGTTCAAAGTTATAGCCACCACCTTGCAAGCAGTGTCAAATCCGAAGCTTATGGGGACCTCTTTGCATTTCAAGTCACCGTCAATGGTTTTGGGGCAACCCATCACACGAGTTTTCAAGTTCTTCACCCTGGTTTAACAGATAAAACAAAACAACTACAAAACCCGAATTGTTTGTCTGAAAAGACTAACACTGCACAAAAGAATATGTTTAAAAAGAAGAAAAAGCACAAAGTGAGTGGAAAACAAAGGTAAACTACTCCTCTCACAATCAGATCAATGGGCTTCACTTTTCGAATGACAAGTAAAATCATTCCAAAGAACCTTGTCACAAGATACCTGAAGTTTTCAGCAAGGAGGCAGGCATTTGTGTTTGAGTCATCTCCACCGATAACAACAAGCCCATCTAAATCAAGCTTCACAACTGTTTCTTGTGCTTGTTTAAACTACAGTTCATATCCATTTTAAATGGTTAGTTGTCAATGGAATATACTTAACATGAATTTCCTCACAAACCAACCAAAAGTCACCTGTTCTGGAGTTTCAATCTTGTCCCTTCCACTGCAAATCATATCGAAACCACCCTGGAAAACGAAAATATGAACAACACACCAATTATCTTCTTGCCAAAATGCAGCTACATATAATACAGCGGAGTATACGTAGCTAAGTAGATGTGCTACATACATTGCTTTCAAGAATTTAAACATAGACACCCACATTATTGATCCTTACAACAATTAACTTGAGGTAAAAGATTCACAGAAGGTAAAAATTCACACTCAAAACACTCACCTGATTTCTGTATGGATAAATATACTCCGGGGTAAGTTCGACGTATTTGTTTTTCATGATCCCAGCAGGGCCGCCCCTAAAGCCATACATTGTGCTTCCTTTGGCGCGGTCTTGCAAGTAATCTAACACCAAAACACCGATCGACTTCAACCAAAATTCAAAAAGCATATGAAGTTTAAGAAACATACAACAAATTGATAATTAAGACACTCACCAAAAATTCCGGAGATCACATTGTGCCCTCCGGGCGCTTGCCCTCCAGATAAAACGACACCAATCTTCAGCTTCTGCTCCGGTAGACCCGAATCGGAATCACTTGGCGCCAACAGTGCAGATGGCTGACCGAAAACATTAGGAAACAACTTCGCGATCTCCTCTGAGAAACCGAAACGAGAGTCGATCAAATAAACGCACAGATTCAACAGTCTGTCTGATCGCTAAATCTAATCAGCTAAAATTAAACTTCAAAATCCAATCTTTATTTTTCAGGATTTTCGCGGCAACAAAAAGAAATCGAATTTCTCCGAGATCAAACGCTACAAAAAACGCACGGATCCGAGCACAGAAGAAGAAGAAACTGACCTGGATTGCCGGCGGCAGAGCTAGCGGGACCGTCGACGACCTTGAAGGGCTTTTTGAGCACGGAAGGGAGAGGAAGCGCATGGTCGATACGACTGGCCTGGACCTCGCTGTAGACGGAGGCGAATCGGCCGGTGACCGAACCAGGAACTGCCTCGACGGCGGCGGCGGCACCGCCGTTAGCACCCAGTGATGGTGCAGGCATGGCTAAAACACGGACAGTGTCTACGAGATCTTCGAGTTTTAAGGTGCGACTGCGAACGGAGCGTGAAATCTATCGAATCGCGTTTGACTGCTGACAGTGAGAGTGCGGGCGTTTAAACGTGGAGTTGACAAGGGTAGGAACGTCATTTTACGTCATTCGACTCTCCACCGCGGAGCAGAATGTTAGGTGGCTCATCGGATGCGAAGGTGTTTTGCGAATTGGACGGACGAGATTCACGGATGTGGTGGTGTATGGTATGTCACGGTGGTCTGGACAATAGTGGATATTGGGCGGCGGATTCTACCCAACTTTCCGGCGGTTGGTGGGCGCCGGAAATCCAGACGTGCTTGGCATATTCCGGAATCGCGGATCTTTCGTTTGATTGGCAATTGGGTATAAAAACTATGAGGCCCAATTATTTGGGCCACCAAATTATAGGCCTAATTGAAAACCCAAAATTTGTGGGTTAAGAGTCATAATTTTATCTTCCGTGAGTACAAACGTGTTAGATGAGAATTGGACCTCAAGTGCCACTTATTTGAGTTGGCAACTTTAGGTGGCACGAGGTAGGATAAGCAATAATTTAATACGTAAGATATTATCTACATTAAGAGTGTGAGTTAAGTCTTACAATAAGCTAATTATAATAATTTGGTTGAAATTTATTTTTGGCGAGAATCGGACATAAGATATCTCATTTATAAGTAAAGAAGAATACTACCAAATCAAGAGCAGATCTACCTTGGGGCATAATGGGCCAGCTGACCCTCCAAGCTCAAAAATCTTCCATACTATTGACATCAATTGACATGCTCACTTAAAAGCTGTTGGCATCTGTCGACGGATAATATTTTCTAACGTTCGATAAAATGCCAATTTACATGCTCAACTGCACACTACTCTTACTAACTCGCACAATAATATTTTGGGGTGTGATATCCACACTCTTTTTTACTTCTCACACACTCTTCTAATTTTCAACTGTTGGATCAGATGAATTGAAGAATATCAACGGACATAAATTAACAAAAAGTGTGTGAAAAGTAAAAAAAAGTGTATAGATAGTATACCCCTAATATTTTCTACATTCGCCACTGCGCTAGACCGTACGACTATAGTACAAACTAGTGGCAGATAAACAGTAATTTAGCTGTTAAAGGGCTGAAAGAATGGCAACTCATGAACACATGTGAGGCAATAAGTCTATCAAAGATATGGTGATGATTAGCCTACATATCACTTTAATCTCAGGCTGTTATGCTTTTAGCTTTACTTTATCAGTTATCTAATGATGATTATCGCAACACCCTCGTCTCGTTTTAACAACTTGATTACCAGTGAATGATGCTTTTTCTACGTATGGATTAAAGATGATCATCCACACCAATCCAAACTGGTAAGATCACATGCTAAACACCTTGTATTAACGATTTAATTTGATTTATTTTCTTCTTTTGAGCTAGCTATGCGTCCAAATTAGAGGGCGGAATCCATAAAAGAAGATTGTCACATGCTGTGTAAATCTTTGTCTGATTTTCTGCATAATTGGATTGGATAGGGCAACATGGAATCTCTCCACTCAAGAAATTGGATATAATCCAAGCTCCATTCACTTCATCTTATCATCTAAAACTTAAAGGAGACTCTAGCAAAAGCACTTTTTGTACCTAAACCATCTAAGCACGTTAATCAATAGGGTTTCGGGCATGTTTGGAAATTTTTAGGAAAGAATTATTCTCATCTCATAAGTGCTTTTACCATAAGGATGTTGAAAATTTCGTAAAAGACTCTTCCTCTTTTAAATGCGTTTGTGGCCCAAAACAATTTTAGTATGTTCTACCTAACTGCTTTTGATCTTTGAGACGTTCTAAAAACACTCTAGGCCTTTTTGACTGAGTCGAGATTCTCTTTGGAGTTCTGTGTCCGAAGTCAAAGGATTCAAAAATCCGGATCATTGAAGAGAAAGAGAGATCAGGATCCTTAGTTTATACTAATAATGAACGCATGATTTAAAATGAGTAGTTGAATCTCCAAGTTTGTTAACTTCAAACACAGAGATCCAGAGAGTATCTCAATTCTTTTTTTACAACCATGTCTTTATAGGTCATAAAGCACTTTCTAAAAAAAGAATACGCGAAGTGTTTTTTCTTCTTCTTCTTCAAGAAGAAACACTTCAAAGTGATTTTTCAATTAAAATTTTCAACATGATGCTAGTATGAGCACTTCTAACAAAAGTGTTTATGAGCAAAAATACTTTCTTACAAAAGCAGGTCCTCCAAACAAACTCTCATGGAAATGGAAGCACTACTTTTCGTGTTAACCAAACACTTCAAAAGTATGTGCCAACTAATAGTAATTAGACCCTATAGATTTAAACTATTAAGCATCATGATTACTGGCTCGATTAACTAAAAGAATGTCCCCCATTTGCCTTCTTGCATTCACCAATTCATCTTTTAAAATGTTATAAAACACAAGACACAATCATGATTAACAAACCCCACAATTGCCAATGTGAATAAATCATTAATTTGGCATAAAACTTCCTTCAAATCTCCAACTCAAACCATGTCTAAAACGAAAGCCTCCTCCAAGCAGCAACAGAGAGTATGCAGGGCATTGTGTTGCAGCAGCTGCCGGCTTAGCGTGTCTTCGTCTAGCTCGGAGGAAGTAGCGAGCTCTATTTCCGATAGGTACCCTTCGATATCAAGCCTATCGCACGCTATGGTTCAAGAGAGACTCGACCAGATGATCCGGGAAAGGCAGGAGGGCTCGAGGCACGTTGATCATCGCAGAAGAAAGCAGAGAGCTGGTGACGATCGTGATCCACTTCAAGCAGGAGGGGGGACTAAATTTGTAGTAATGGTTGCAATGGAGAAGTGTTCTTATGATCCGAGGGAGGATTTCAGGGAGTCCATGGCGGCGATGATAGTGGCAAACCGGATAGAAGAGCCTCAGGATCTTCGTAGCCTCTTGAATTATTACGTTTCGATGAATTCCGATGAGTATCGTGGAATTATACTCGAGGTGTTTCATCAAGTTTGCTCTGATTTATTCTTATGTAAATTCCATTAATTGATAAGCAGACATTGTAAAAGTATTCGAGCATGTTATAATTTTTTTATTCCAATCCAAAAAATGGAAAGCGGATTAAAACTTGAGTACAGAGAAGGGAACACATCGCTCTTTCTAAATTCTCGATATTTTAAAATGAATACAAAACAAAATTGTGACATTATACTGGGGACAAAAGAAGAAGAAACCAACTGAAATATTCAAATGATAACTCAAATCCAACAATACTTATGCGCAAGATTGTGAATCTGAACCACACATTCTGCTGTGACGAAAAACGTAAGTGATTCAATGCACCTTACGCTTGCCCCATATTGATCTCCTCTTGGAAAATCTGAGAATGCAGCGGAAGGGGTTCAAAACCCAGGCATCAATTTTCTTAAACATGACTTTGAAAGAATGATACATGGGAAATTGCAGCAGGCCGAATAGAGGGACTGGGAAAAAGGCAATGGGGTAAAGTAAAGACTTGGTCCATTTCTTCTCGATGCGAATCAAGAGCAAAATGGTGGCGGCAAAGGCAAGCATGGTTGTTGCCATGGACACGAAGAGCAAGACGAATCCAGTCATGATCTTGCGAGGAAGGCTGCTGATGAAAAGCGGATACTCAAGTGGAGAGGAGAGGACAGAGAGAAAAAAAGCCACTGAAGACAATGAGCAGGCGATGGCCACAACGTCCATGCAAGTGAAGAGCAAAAAGAGAGGATTGTCCTGGAAAATAGGACGGCCAGTTTGGTCATTACCCCCGGGAATGGCGTAGGCGGCTGCAAAGACCACAGTGGCCACTAGCACCGCCACGGTTGAGCATGACTGAGCCGTTTCTTTTATCCATTCTTGTGCTGATTCCAGAAGCGCGTTATGTTCATAGTAGAACAGCTCCTCTGCTGTCTGTTCCTTCTTGTTGTGGTGCATGCTGTAATGAGGCGGTAGTATCTCTTCCACACGCTGACATAAACACAGTACACATTTATCAAGTCGACATACAGACTTGGTAACATAAGCATTTGTTTGACAACATAAATCTAGCAAGAGAACATTACCATAAACCAGCGCAGCTCTGCTTGCAACTGCATGGCAGGACCAATTAAATTCTGAGACAGTGCTATAGTGTAGAAACTCCTATCTGCGGCCTGGTGCAGTATGGTATTTCCATCGCAGTCGATCCTCTCATTCAGCCTCGACAATACAGTTGGTTTGCTTATGATAAGATTAAGAATCGGTTTCTGACGGTACTTAATTGCCAAATGCAAAATGTTGCGTTCGTTATAGTTAACGTGCTCGGCCGCTTGAGGATGCTGCTCTAGTATCTCCTTCACAATGGGAACAATTCCTGCGATAGTTGCTATAAGCAATGGGGTTGAGTTGTAAAATTTATTGGCTGCCCCCTTATCCAGTTTGATTGCTTCTGCAGCTTCCTTTCCTTTTTCACCCCCATCATCGCCATTTCCCGTATCCGTTTTAGCTGTCTGTGCGGCTGCCTTTTCTTTTTTTCCTCCTTCATCATCATCTTTAAAAAGTTTTGCCATTGACCCCAGATAAATGGTCTTGGTTTTTGGTTTCCTGCTATTATGTAACCAAGAATAGTCCGACTTGACAAGCAACGGGATGAGTTTCTCCAGTGATTTTTTGTTTTTCTTGTCCTTCCAGATCCTATATATTATGCCGCCCTGCGGGCCTCCTGTTTCTATCCATCACATGATTAAGCATATGTATTACATTAACGTGTCATAATTAGAACGTTGTTATCGGCACTCCAACTAAGTCACCATGCACTCTTCATCTTCTTGTGTAAAATCATAAGAAATAAGTGCATAATGACTGTTTTAGAGTTCCAGTAACAAGAGTTCGTCTTGATAAAAATGCCCTGAGGCAAAGGCAGAAAGTAGACAAACCTTTAGCAAGGGAATCCCATAGTGAATAGTATGCCTTCGCAGCAAATGCTTAACATTTTATGCATGCAACTTGATTAGGAACATCGAAAAAATCCAATTCAAGGAACGCTTTAGCTAGCTTGCCGTTAAATTTACTCGAAAAATAAAATTAGATTACAAATTTGATTACCTGCTAGCTTGTTCCTAAAGATGGATTGACGGGGATGGTTGCTATCCATGTTGCTTTCCACATCAACCTTCTGATTTGGTGTGACTACATCTCCTCCACCGGGAAGGCCTGCATATAATTATTGAGATTACTGCTTCAAAAAGAAACGCGCACGCACAAACATACTCGTATACATAGCAGTAGAGTAGCGATATGTACAATGATAAATAAGCATCTTCCATTGGCTCTGTTGAAACTGTGGCACAAAGGCTCTTGGCATTTGGGCTAACAATTGAAGGCTTGTCAATCCTTCATCGTCTTTCTGTTCTGCTAGAAAATGGTAGTTCTCTAGTAACCAAAGAGCAGTCTCTGCATTGTGAAAGACAAAAGAGCAAAAGTTATTAATTTGCATCTGCAGACATATTAAGTGTTGTGAATCAATGTATGCATTTTTTAGGGACAGAGACCAAAATGTTGGGCGATGACAGCCATACGAAGAATGGACATCTTGTCATATCTCTTGAACTGCATCGGAAGAAGATCTGGATTCTCCTCCTTCAGTAATTTGCCAGTATAAAACTTGACCAAGTCAGTGCGACCAAGAGCAGCAGTTCTGTAGAGCGGAGTTTCTCCTAAATGGTTCCGAGTCCACAGCAAAGGCACCGTATCATTGTCTTCATCAGTAATAAAACTGACTTTGACAGGCTCGTTGAAATTGCTCACCAAGAACTCTGCCGCTTCCACACTGCCGGACACACCCACCTGGTGAAGAGCATTGTTTCCGTCATTATTCTGAACCCTCAAAGAGATTCTCTTTTCATAGCTGGTTGAATTTCCACGTATGTTAACCAAATATTCGAGGACTCCTTTTCCTTGTGATTTGCTTCCGCAGGAAGCCGCAAGGTGAAGTACGTTGTCCCCATCCAGCGTCATTGGCCTGAGCAATTTTTCCGGATTCTCCTTGTAGTATTCCTCCACGCCTTCCCAGTTATCCTCCATTGCAAATTCATAGGGTGTTTTCAAGTCTTCAATTCGGCTTAACTCCTCCTCCTCTTGGAACTCTATCTCGATTTGATCTGGTTGAACAGTGTGTGTTCTCTGGGACTCCATCTGTAGTACTAGCTAGCTTACTGGAGTGTACTGTGGCGGTTTTCGTTTTAATTATAGGCTAGCTGCTGCTGCTGCTGCTCTACTAATATTCTTTGCTTAATGTATTAACTAAGTATCTTTAACCAAATAAAGCGTAAAATGATTGAATATTTAAGGTTACCATTTTCTAGCTGTATATGCTTTATCCATACAAGCATCTACCTTTGCTTAATTAGTTTCTTAGTTTTCTATGGTAGATTCTGTTCACCAAGCGTGGAACACATGTCTTGCTACAATATATATTTATTAATCTGAGGGAAGTTCTCATCTAGACTCGAAACGACGGAAAAGGAGATTCCAATTCTTCCTTTTTTGCATTCAGATTTATTAGGCATGCTGGCTTTCAGATTTATCTCTCATTCTTGATGTGTGATTTTTTATTTATTTATCTAATCTTTGTGGATATTCTTTTTTGTTTTACAGCTTATCTTGCAGATTTTCACTTTTAGATTTTCTTTTAGAGGGGTTTGGTCCTATGTTCCCCTCTTTTTCTAGTATTTTCTCTTTCAAGGAGAGTAAGATTTATATCCTCCATTTTCTTGTATTTTATTTTTCTTGTTTTATGAAGGATAAAATTTATATTCTTTTGATAAGGTGTGTGTGTTTTTTTCTTTCTTTTCATATCAATAAAATTTACCAGTAAGTAAACGAAAATCCACTCAATGAGACCACATCAATTTAAGAATCACAACTGTGCAAGGCAATACAGACACGAGAAGGTGCGAACAAGTGGCGCCCGGATCTTGGCGAAGAGTGCGAAGACAGAGAGGTAACTTATATGATAAGAATTCATTCACAGATTTGTCGAGGTACGAACACGTCCTTCTTTCGCTGGTTTTCGGCAATGGTCCTGGTTGGAGCATTGTTGGTTTATGTATCAAGACACTGCTTCATCGGTCGTAAAGACAATCTCCAGCCAACACCCTTCAAAGGACATAAGATGCAATTCTCTACATTGAATGAATATTAAATAAAACTGACTAGTTTGCTCTCAAATCTCAATAAAGGAAATGTTGACCCTCCTTGGCCTCTTCATACACAATGGTCCATTTGTTTGGATCGCACTCGGAAGATGACTTTCTACGCCTCTCGCATATATCACGAAGGAAATGTTGTTGCAGACAATTTTGCTAACATGGGCTTGTCTTTTCCAACTTTAGTATGGCATGATTCCTCTCCATTGGTGGCTCGTGCTGTTTTGTTTTCAGATTATGCTGACTTTCCTGGCTACTGCTTCTCAAATTAATTTGCATATCACAATATAGGTTTGACTCACTTTCTTGGTTTTTTTTCTTAACCTTGTAATGTTACTTTATCTGTTTTTCAGGTTTAGACTTTTACGTTTGGTTTTAGAGGGGTTAGATTTCATGTCTCCCCCTCTCTTCCTTATATTCTTGTTGTTTGCGTTTCTAGAAGAGTAAGGTTTATGCCCCCTTCTTTTTCATGTAATTTTTATTTATTTTTCTTGTATTATGAGGAGTTAGGTTTATATCTTCCCAGACTAGGTGTAACTTCTTTTTCGTTATTAATAAAATTCCTCTCGTACCGTCGAGGTTTCATTAAAAAAATAAAAAAATAAAAAATCTCAATAGGAGGTGCGGCATGCCAAACAAGAGTAGATGAGAGAAGATCTCAATTGGCTAATTTGTCAGCAAGTGCATTTCCTTCTCGAAATATATGAGAGCAACGAAAACCATGTACTGTAACTGAGAAATACAATTTTCCAACTAGTTTGGACCGACCAAGGAGGAGAAAACAAGCCAAAAGCAAAGTAAGATACCACACTAGAAGAGTCACTTTCAAGCCATAAACTTTGTCTACCCGAGTTTATGCTTTGGACCGACCAAGTTTATGCTTTCTGCAGGTTATTTTCTTCTTGTGTAGCTTTGGCACAATGCTTCCTGTCCAAGTTTTCAAGATGTGTTTTATCGATCTGATAATCTCGAACGTATCCAATTTCTTTAAATTCAGTTTCAAACTTCGAGAGTATTCTATCGACAACCTGCAAGGGCTGTGTCCGTTGGAGAAAATATATACTAGATAAGCAAGTAGATTTTCCAATATATTAATTTGACATTTTTCAGAGTGAGTCTCAGCAACAACAGATATAGAGGCAGCACAATGTTCAGCAAGGCAGGGCAGGGCAGGGCATTTTGTTACTGCTTCTGCAGACTTAGCGGGTCTTTGTCAAACTCGGAACAAGTAGAGAGCTGATCGGTACTCATCAGTGTCAAGCCTATTTTCCTGGAGTTTGCTCCGATTTTCCATAGAAAATCCATTGGTTGATGGTTGATGACTGTTTTGGTCTTTTGCATAAACTTGAAATTATTCTAGCAATATTTTAATTAATCTAATCCAATCCAAACTATGAAAAGCGGATTCGAACTTGAGTTTAAAGAGGGAAACGCAAGCCTCTTTCCAATTTGGCTACGCTGCTCGGCTATGCTATATAAACTCAAATTATAATTTCAAATCAAACAAAAGTATGCATGGTACCAGATCTTTAGCATACAAACAAGCCTCTTTATTCTTCACGTTTGCCCATAATTTAAAATGACGACACAATGAAATTGTGACATTTAATTGGGGAGAAAAGAAGAACCCAACTGAAATATTCAAATGATAACTACAAATCTAACAGTAACTTCTGTTGCAAGATTGTGAATTTGAACTACACATTCTGCCCCGATGAAAAGCTTATGTGATTCAATACGCCTTACGCTTGCCCCATCTTGATCTCCTCTTGGAAAAGCCGAGAAGGTAGCCGAAGGGGCTGAAAATCCGGTCATCGATTTTTTCAAACGCGACTATCAAGGATTGATACATGGGAAATTGCAGCAGGCCGAATAGAGGGACTGGGAAAAAGGCAATAGGGTAAAGTATAGACTTGGTCCATTTCTTCTCAACGCGAATCAAGAGCAAAATGGTGGCGGCAAAGGCAAGCATGGTTGCTGCCATGGACAAGAAGAGCAAGACGAATCCAATCATGACCTTGCGAGGAAGACTGTTAACGAAAAATGGGTACTCGAGAGGGGAGGAGAGGATTGAGAGAAAGAATGCCACAGAAGACAATGAGCAGGCAATGGCCACAACGTCCATGCAGGTGAAGAGCAAAAAGAGAGGATCGTCCTGGAAAACAGGAAGACCATTTTGGTCATTGGTACCCCCAGGAATGGCGTAGGCAGCTGAAAAGACCACAGTGGCCACTAGCACCGCCACAGTTGAGCATGATTGAGCCGTGTCTTTTATCCATCCTTGTGCTGACCTCAGAAGACGGTCATGCTGGTAGTTGAAGAGCTCCTCAGCTGTCCTATCGTCCTTGTTTCGGTGCATGATGTACCGAGACGGTAGTATCTCTTTTACACACTGACACAAACACAGTACACCTTTATCATGTTGACATATAGATTTTGTAATAGAAGTATTTGTATGACAACAAAATCTTTTACCAAGTGAACTGACTTAATTACTAACATAAGTATTTGCCTAACAACATAAGTATTTTATCAAGTTTAGCAAGAGAACATTACCAGCATCCAACGTAGCTCTGCTTGCAACTGCATTGCAGGGCCAATTAGTTTCTGAGACAACGCTATAGAGTAGTAACTCCTATCTGCAGCATGGTGCAATATGGTGTTGCCATTGCAGTCTATCCACTTCCTCAGCCTCGACATCACAGTTGGTTTGCTTTTGATAAGATTAAGGATCTCTTTCTGACGGTTCCTAATGGCTAGATGCAATATGTTGCGTTCATCATAGTTAACGTGCTCGATTGCCTGAGGATGCTGCTCAAGTATCTCCTCCACAATGGGCATAATTCCTGTGATAGTTGCTATAAGCAATGGGGTAAAGTTATAAACTTTATACCTCGCCGCCTTATCCAAAATGGATGGTTTTGCAGCTTCCGGTCGGTTTTCACCTGCATCGTCACCTTTTCCCTTATTTGATTTGGATGTTTTTGCGGCTTCCGGTCCCTTTTCACCTCCATCATCACCTTTGCCGTCATCCGATTTGGATGGTTTTTGGGCCGCCTTTTTTTTTTATACTGAGATTGGACCCTAAAGAAATGGTCTTGGCTTCTACTTGCTCATTAGTACTCAGGCAAGAATAGTCCGTCTTAACCAGCTCATGGATGAGTTTCTCTAGCCATTTTTTGTTTTTTTTGTCCATCCATATCCTGTAGATTATGCCGCTCTGCGAGCTTTCTATTCCTATCCATCACATGATCAAGCATATGTATACATTAACTAACATGTCACAATGAAATGTTATCGCTATCGGCACTCTAAAAAAGTTATCATGCACTCTTCATCTTCTCGTGAAAAATCATAAGAAATGAGTAAATAATGTTTTTTTTTTCTAGAGTTCAAGTAACAAGTGTTCATTATGATAAAAAGGCACTGAGGAAAAGGCAGAAAGTAAACAAACTTTTAGCAAGGGAGTCCCATACTGAAGAGTAAACCTTCGCAAAGCCTGCAAAACATTTACGAGTGCACCGTCAGCAGAAAAATTGAAAAAATGCCAATTAATGGAGCGCTTTAGCTAGCTAGCTAGCTGTGTATTTTATTTGATTACTTAATTAGGTTACCTGCAAGCTTGTTAGATTGACGGCATGTCTGGTTGCTATCCAAGTTGATCTCTAAATCATCCTTCTGATTTGGTGTGACCACATCTCCTCCATCAGGAAGCCCTGCGTATATAACAACATTAAGTATGAGATTACTGCTTCATATAAATTAAAAACGTGGATGCGCACACAGGGGTATATATAGCATACAATAGTAAATGAGCATCTTCCATTTGCTTTGCTGAAATTGTGGCTCGAAGGCAGCTGGCATTTGTGCTAGCAATTGTAGGCATGTCAATCCTTTATCTTCCTTTTGGTGCGCTAGGTATTTGTAATTCTCCACTAACCAAAAAGCAGTCTCTGCACGTTGGAAGATAAAAGATCAAGCAAGAGTTATTAATCTGCATTATTGAGAATCAATGTGTGCAGTTTCAGAGAGAGCGAGAGAGACCAAAACGTTGAGCAATGACTGCGATATGAAGAATGGACATTTTGTCATTTCTGTAGAAGTGCCTGAAAAGATTGTCCGCATTATTCTTCAGTTTGTCAGCATAAAACTTGACCAGGTCAGTGTGACCGAGAGCAGCCGCCCTGAAGAGCGGAGTTTCTCCTAAATCGTTCCGAGTCTCCAGCAGCGGCAGCGCATCATTCTCTTTATCATCATTACTACTAGCATTAGAACTGATGATGACCTCGTCTTCATGTCCAACAGGCTCGTTGAAGTTGCTCACCAAGTACTTTGCCGCTTCCACACTTCCGGACAAACTCACGTCGTGAAGAGTATTGTTTCCGGTGTTATTCGGTTTCCTCAGAGCGCGTTTCGGGTCATATCTGGCCGAACTGAGTATACCGATCAACATTTCGAGTACTCTTCTGACTTTTGATTTGCTAGAGCAAGAAGCCGCAAGGTGAAATGCAGTGTCCTTGTCCACCGTCATTGGAATGAGCAATTCGTCTGGTTTGATCTCGTAGTATTGTTTCACGCCTTCCCAGTCATCCTCCATAGCACATACATAGGGGCGTTTCGAGTCTTCAATTTTTTTCAATTTACTATCACTCTCGTTTTGATCACTATGATCCACCGCTACTGTTCTCCAGTACGCCATCTGTGCGCAGTATACTAGCTAGCTCGGCGGTATGTAATGTGGTGGTTTTTGCTGTGATTTGTAGGCCCGGCTAGCAGCTGCTACTGCTGCTTCTACGCACTTCCTATCCCGCCTGATTTATAGGCCGGGTAGCTGCTCCATCAATTGGTTTCTATTCTGATTCATGATTAAAATGGTAAACAGCTTATATGGAATCAATCTCCATATGAATATGATTCTGATTCGTCCACAATCCAACTTCTGATCAATTCAATTCCTCCTCAATTAAACTTCTTCTATTTTAATTGCGATTAGTGAATGAGCCATTAATACACTCTTTGCTTAAGGGAACTGTTTACTTGCACCCATTTATATATGTTTTATCCGTACAAGCATCTACCTTTGCAAGCGTGCAACACATGCCTCAATTAAAATGTAATTCGATAAATGTACGCCTGTATCTTTTTTCTTTTTCTTTTTCTTTTTCTTTTTTGCTCAAAGCCTACATCTATTGTTTCTACCAATATTATTAGTTCTCAGCAACTGCATATATTCAATTTTATTTATTCATTGTAGAAAGGGAGTTGAATTTTACGCACCACTTTTTAACTTCCCACACGATCATTTTAATTTTTGGCCATCGCATTAGATAAATGGCAACAACAAAGAAAATGTAACAAGGGTGTGTAAGAAACTAAAAGGTGTGCCTTCATTATTTTGGCCGTTAGAAAATTACCTCTCATGTCCTGAACAGGTACAAACATATAAATTACACGATAAAAGTTGTTATGGTGAGCTTTGTTCCAGGGAGTCAGGAGGGGGCTGCGGCCTTCCTTGATTAGGATGAACACGCTACTGTTGTCTCCCCTCGTAATCTGGAGCTCTCCGTTGAGATAGGTTGTTAGCAACCACGACTCGGTATTGCCACTCGAGATGGGTAAACCTTTGAAGGGGTCACCAGCTGTGCCTGTGTAAATATCTTTCTCTGATTTTCTGCATAATTTGGACAAGGCAACATGCAGGACTAAACAGGTCATTTTAGAGGGATGGAATCTCTCCAAAAGGAACTGGAGAATGAAATTCCTCAATTCAAGGAGCTGGAGATAATCGAATTGATTCAATCTAAAACTTAAAGGAGACTCTAGCAAAAGCACTTTGTTCCTAAACCATATAATTAAGCACTTTAATCAATAGGCTTTTGGGAATACTTGGAACTGTTTCAATAAAAAGAACTTATTCTCCTAAAGAGATTAGCACATCAAGTCATAAAAATGGAATGGCAATAACGGAAAGACCCCTTAGAGGCAATAACTCGGATTTGTTTAGATAACAAAAAAAGTATTCTGGTTTTTGTTTCATACAGGATTCCATGTAGTCTTCTACGTATACTACCAGGAAGTAGACTAAAATTTGAGGTAAGTTCTTATGATTCAACCAAAGGGCATATAATTTAGAGACCCAAACCAAAGATTTGAATGATTAGGCGGTTTCTTCAATTTCAACATTCTCTTGTGAGGATACAATTCGAAATTTTATCCTTTTTGTTCAATATGCCAGAGACCATCGAATTAACAGTACAAACTATTAGACGAAGTAAAGATCCGAGCGTCCTTTCATCCTCTTTCAGTTTAAACTTTGTTCTTCTCAGTTGGTCCTAGTTTGTAGGACTGTTTTGAGTTTCAAATGTTTGTTGTAAATCAGAATCTTGGGTTGTAATCTTTCTGTTTGTATTTTTGAATTCTCCTTGTATCTAGGGTTTTCAAACTCTTACTGTAATCCTGATACTAATATAAATACATGCATCACATGCTTAACTAGGCATGCATTTGAAGTGAATCCTACGAGTGTTTAAGTCTTTCATGGTATTGAGCCTATTCGTCTAACGACTCGATCCAATTTTTGTTTTCTTTCTCTCCACACTTCAATGGATGACGGCAGTGGAACCCCCTCTAACTCAACTATCACCACCCCGCCTACCACCAATCTCTTTCACCCTTTTTCCACCGTAGTCAATATTAAGCTTGATAGAACCAACTACCCACTGTGGTTGGCTCAAATTCTCCCAATATTGAAAAGTAGAGATCTGATGGGCTATGTTGACGGTACCTCAGTGTGCCCTCCCAAACACTTGTCTGGTGTCACTGCTGTGAATCCACTCTATGCTGCATGGGTCCAACAGGATCAAATGATCCTTAGTTGGATAAATGGTTCTCTAAGGTAGCGTTTGGTACGCAAACGGGACGGGACGGGACAGGACAGGACGGAATGGAACAAAGATTCATGTCATGTTTGGTACTGGCAAGATGGAACAGAACGAAACTGGATTAAATGACTAACTTACCCTTTTTATTTGACTCTCTCTCTCTCTCTCTCGTTTCTCTGCTTTCTCTTCTTCCATTTGACTCTCTCTCTCTCTCTTCTGCATGCTCAGATCTCCCAGTACAAATCAAACCCAGTAAAAATAAAACATTAAGCTCTAATTTATTCAAACTACAAATAGGGTTGTGAAATGATCGAACCCTTTTCATCTGGGCTTGTTTCTTTTGGGGATACGGTGGCAGTTGCCTATGCGGCCGGGGCTGAAAGGCCTCTGACGAAGAAGGGCAGAGAAAGTGGAAGTCTTTGTCTGCGGCTATGGTGGCAGAGAAAGGTTTGGGAAAATGGTTTGAAAAATGAGCGGAAAGAAGAAAAAAAAGGAAGATAGAGGAATTAGGGCGAGCTTCAGGGTTTGCAAGGTCGTCCCGCCCAAACTCATTGTTTAGCTGTAGAGTGCGAAAACCTGCTTCAATGGGTGACACCGAGAGTGAGGGGACTAAATTTATTCCCAATTTATTTTCAAAACCAATTTATCGATTGCGTTTCGGTCCGTTTCACCGGTATTTCGGCGGATTCGTCTCCGACTCAGCCCGGAAAGCCCGAAATCAAGCTCGAATTCATCTGGGTTGCTGGGTAACGAAGCTACGTTTGGGTAACGAAGCATTTGGGTTGCTGGGTTTGTGGTGGAGGAGGAGGCTACAAGAGAGAAGGAGGGTACACAGTGGAATTTTTGTGTTCCACATATGTGGAACAACCCATTCCAGGGGGGAGGCGGGATGCAAAAACATCCAATTTATGTCCCGTGGAACAGCGCGTTCCACCCATTTTGAAGGAAAATTTGTGAAAAACAAGTTCATTTGAGCAACATCAATAACATGCAATTAACAATTAAAGGCGGAATCATGTTTGTATGCACTTAAAACACAACTTAACCCATGAAATTCAAAGCCTAGTAGATAGATGAACCAAGACTCAACTCAAGAACAAAGTGAGTTAAGAAATCTTATACCTTTGTTGATTCCTCTTTGCATAAGCAAAGGCTAATCACCCAAGGAGAGGGTCTTCATTCCTTGCTTCTTAGCTCCATGGTTTTCTTGGAGGAGGATGGTAGAATGGATTCTCCAAGTTCCCAAGAAAGGGAACCTCTAAGTCTCCACACCAAGGAGAGCATTTAGAAGAGATGAGTGACCTAGGAAGATTTAGATGCTAGTGAAATCTTCCTAGGGTGGCCGGCCTCTTAGAGAGAAAGGGAGAGACATGTTCTCTCCAATTTTCTCCAAAACAAACCATAATGAAGAAAAGGCTATAAAGTCATATTTATACCTACCTTCATTGGAGTGGCAAACTTGTAATAAGTCCAAAACCCACTCCATTCTCTATATGGTCGGCCTCTTAGAGTCTTTGGGCTGTTTGGGCCCTCTTGAATCTTTATTCATTAAGTTGTCATACAACTTAAGTTAATAGGCTTGACGTTCAAAGCCCATTGGGCCTTAAGGCCCAAAACTAACCCGAGGTCTATAATGAACTTATTCATTTGATTAATTAACATATTAATTAAAATTAAACCATTTAATTATCCTTACTCATCTCCGTTGTTTCTTCAATCTCTACCTTACTCGGTGTACGATCCATTAGGTTCCTTTTAGCGAGGCAGTGGGCGATTAGAACTCTTTCAAATCGATTGTGAATTGAAACTTACTTTTAATTCTCCCTTTAGTGATTACTCACTATTAGAGCTTCCACAAACCATGAGTGACACCTAGCAGTATATCATGGCTACCCAAGCTAATCAGAAGAGGTGAATAACCTATTCAGTTTAGGATTACAATGCAATACGGTCTTTCTCTAATACAACACTCTTGACCACATTGTTTGGTTTGATAGTTTATTCATGTCTACTATCCAATGTGATTCATTTACTTATATGATTACCTTGAATGTGACTCGGAACGACTTTCCAAATCTCATTCATACTCTGACCAAAGATTATTAATCATATCATAGAGTATTTTCCCTCAAACAGTTTGAAGGTTAGAGATCCCTTGTTGCGCATTCACTTGCCTCCATGGCTAAGTGGCTTAACTCCAACTATGCCGTGGACACCCTCTGATGGAGTGACATTGACATAGTCAAAGATCAAGGACCTAACCACAAGACAACTATGATGCCTCAGGTCAAATGACTACTTTGCATTATCCCAACCATGAGTTCTCATGTGACATAAGTATGAGAACTCCTCGTTGATCGTGTTCAGTGGACTCATTCTCTATTGAGCACCTACATGCTTGTCTTGGTGTCAGTCACACTAATGACTCGAGACCAATCACTTTTCCTAAGAGAAGACATAGCACATACTGATCTTAACGGACTGTCAATGCCCAATTGGCAATCCTATGATCAGGAACGTTTATGATATGTATATGAAAGAGAATAGTCTCATGAATCTAACTTCTTTAGATCACATTCTCCCAATTGCATATTCCTTGGACTTATTGTTCAAGCATATAACATTTATATGAGACAACTTAAAACAATAATCTTTGCCCTTTATATTAAACTAGATTAGTTTAACATGTTAAATGTCCGTAAAGTATCATCATATGATTGGTTTTAGGGCACATTTCTAACAATCTCCCACTTGCACTAGAGCCAATTAGCTTGGTCATCAGTGATGATACCTCTGCTGTAGTCATTTCAAAAATGGCTGAGTAGTAGGCCTAGCCAATGGATATCTATATGTTATCCATAGAAGCAACCTTGAGAATAACAACGTCACCATTATACATGATTCTCAATCATGTGGTTCAGTCTCTCATTTGAGTTCGGATGTTGATGAGACCTTGATTCCCTGGCTTGAGCTATCGCCCCATTAGTGTCATAGTGTAAACACACTAAAGACACTTTCTGGTTGGAACCGAATGGAGAGTTCATAAATGAACTTTCCCATCTAAACAACAATGTTGTAAGCTTTTATATGGCAATATATTTTGCATACATGATGGAACACATTAAAGTCATTACTTTTAATGTTTCCACCCAAATATCTCTTTAGTCATAATAAAGAGATATTCAATTATCACTTCATTCATAATGAAGAGACATTCAATGATGGATTAGATTCATAATCTAATACATTTACGCTTCCAATACGTTACCCTAATTCTTCCTCATTCTTGAGGAATCCATCCTTAGTATTTCTTAAATACTTAAGGATTCACTTGACAGTTGCCATGGTTCTGATCCTGGGCTTGCATTGATATCGTCTTATACTGATCTTAGTACAACTCATATCAATATTTTTCATACAATATGAAATACGTAAATTACCTTTCCGCATATGCATAAAAGATTCCTTTTACTCATTATTTCTTTGGGAGTCAAAAGGGTACGTTCCCTTTGTGAAGAGCAACTTCTTAGTCTCACTAGGATTGTCCCTTTTATTGAAGTTTATCATCACATGAGAAACTTCCTAGCATCTTTTGTCTATCACTAGGGATTGATATAATCCAATTATATCCTGAAATCTATCATTATAGATTTCCATCCCATGTATATAGACTATGTCCGATGTTCAGTGCAAAAATGGCATGCACGCCTTGGCCATCCTTCCCAGTCAATAATTAAGTTTTTAATTTCAAATAAAATGGTACCAATACATGGTACTTCTGATGTAAGCTTTTATGAGTCATGTCCCTTAGGAAAGAGCACTAGATTGCCTTTCTATGCGTCTGAGTCTGTTTCTAAATTTCCCTTGCAAATTTTGCATTCTGATGTCTGGTCTTCTCCAGTGATTTCTCATGAAGGTTTTAGATATTATGTTTTATTTGTTGATGACTATTCACGATACTCATGGATTTTTCCTATGAAAAACAAGAGTGAAGTTTTTGAAATTTTTTGTAAAATTTAAAGCTTGTTTTGAGAAAATGCTTAATCTTTCTATTAAAACACTTCAATGTGACGAAGGGGGTGAATATAAAAGTCGTGCATTCCAGAATTTTTTGAGTACAAATGGGATTTCTCAACGATTTTCATGTCCAAAACATCCCGAACAAAATGGAATTGCAGAAAGAAAACATCGACACATCGTTGAAACAAGTGTACCTATGCTCTCTCAATCTCACTTGCCAAATCGTTTTTGGTTTGATGCGTGTTCTACTGCAACATATTTGGTGAATAGATTGCCAACCAAACTCTTGTCTTTTATGTCACCGTATGAGAAGTTGTTTTTAAAAAAAACCAAAATATGATATGTTCAAAATGTTCGGTTGTCGATGTTTTCCTTGGCTTGTACCATACACACGTAATAAACTTGAACCTAAGTCCACATCTTGTGTTTTCTTAGAGTATTCACTGAATCATCAAGGCTATAAGTGCTTGGATTTGTCCACACGACGAGTATACTTGTCTCGCCACGTCCTATTCGATGAGGACTCATTTCCCTTTAAGGGACTCACATCTTCCTTTGCAGACGTCATTCCATCAGGTAACCATGTCTCACCTAGCCTTTCACAAAAAAAACTACTTCTTTTTGCATGATTAGGGCGTTTCTTTTCCACGCTAAGGATGCCATATAAACACAAACGATAATTATTCAAATCTATAAACGCATGCTTGATTCAGACTTGAGTATAAAGAGGGGAACGCACGGCTCTTTTCTGCTCGGCTATGCTATATAAACTCAAATTATAAATACAAATCAAACAGAAGTATGCATGATACCAGATCTTTAGCATACAAACAAGCCTCTTTATTCTTCACCAATTGCCCATAACTTAAAACAAAGACACAAGAAAATTGTGACATTATTATATTGGGGAGAAAAGAAGAAGAACCCAAATGAAAATATTCAAATGATAACTAAAAACCGATAAGTAACTTCAGCTGCAAGATTGTGAATTTGAACCATACATTCTGCCCCGACGGAAAGCTTATGTGATTCAATACACCTTACGCTTGCCCCATATTGATCTCCTCTTGGACAAGCCGAGAGGGCAGCGTAAGGGGCTGAAAATCCAGTCATCGATTTTCCGAAACATGACTTTGAAAGATTGATACATAGGAAATTGCAGCAGGCCGAATAGCGGGACTGGGAAAAATGCAATAGGGTAAAGTATAGACTTGGTCCATTTCTTCTCTACACGAATCAAGAGCAAAATGGTGGCGGCAAAGGCGAGCATGGTGGATGCCATTGACAAGAAGAGCAAGATGAATCCAGTCATGATCTTGCGAGGAACACTGTTAACGAAATATGGGTACTCGAGAGGGGAGGAGAGGACCGAGAGAAAGAATGCCACAGAAGATAATGAGCAGGCGATGCCCACAACGTCCATGCAGGTGAAGAACAAAAAGAGAGGATCGTCTCGGAAAAGAGGAAGGCCATTTTGGTCACTAGTACCCCCGGGGATGGCGTAGGCAGCTGCAAAGACCACAGTGGACACTAGCACCGCCACAGTTGAGCATGACTGAGCCGTTTCTTTTACCCATTCTTGTGCAGACCCCAAAAGACCATTATGCTGGTAGTTGAACAGCTCATCAGCTGTCTGATCCTTCTTGTTCCGGTGCATGATGTACCGAGACGGTAGTATCTCTTTTACACACTGACACAAACACAAGTACACATTTATCATGTTGATGTATAGGTTTTGTTACAGAAGTATTTGTCTGACAACTTAAGTCTTTTACCATGTGAACCGACTTAATTAGTAACATAAGTACTTGTCTAACAACGTACGTATTTTATCAGGTATAGCAAGATAACATTACCAGCATCCAACGTAGCTCTTCTTGCAATTGCATTGCAGGGCCAATTAGTTTCTGAGACAACGCTTTGGTGTAGTAACCCCTATCTGCAGCCTGGTGCAATATGGTGTTGCCATCGCAGTCTATCCACTCCTTCAGCCTCGACATCACAGTTGGTTTGCTTTTGATAAGATTAAGGATATCTTTCCGACGGTTCCTAATGGCTAGATGCAATATGTTGCGTTCGTCATAGTTAACGTGCTCGATTGCCTGAGGATGCTGCTCAAGTATCTCCTCCACAATGGGCATAATTCCTGTGATGGTTGCTATAAGCAATGGTGTAAAGTTGTAAACTTTATACCTCGGCGCATTATCCGAAATGTCTGTTTTTGTGGCTTCCGGTCCTTTTTCACCTCCATCATTACCTTTTCCCTTATCCGATTTGGATGTTTCTGCGGCTTCCAACCCTTTCTCACCTCCAGCATCACCTTTACCCTTATCCAATTTGGATGTTTTTGCAGCTTCCGGTCCTTTTTCACCTCCATCACCACGTTTTCCCTCATCCGATTTGGATGCTTTTGCCGTCGCCTTTCTTTTTTTACTGAGATTGGACCCTAAAGAAATGGTCTTGGGTGTTGCTTTCTCATAAGTATTCAGGCAAGAATAGTCCGACTTAACGAGCTCGTGGATGATTTTCTCGAGTAATTTTTTGTTTTTTTTGTCCTTCCATATTCTGTTGATTATGCCGCTATGTGAGCTTCCTATTCCTATCCATCACATGATCAAGCATATGTATACATTAACTAACATGTCATAGGGAGATGTTATCGGCACTCTAAAGAAGTTGTCATGCATGCTTCATCTTCTCTTGTAAAATCATAAGATTGAGTAAATAATGCTTGTTTTCTAGAATTCCAGTAACAAGTGTTCATTATGATGAAAATGGACTGAGGAAAAGGCAGAAAGTAACAAACTTTTAGCAAGGGAGTCCCATACTGAAGAGTAAAACTTCGCAAAGCCTGCAAAACATTTATGCATGCACCTTCATCAGAAACATTGAAAAAATGCTGTTAACGGGGCGTTTTAGCTAGCTAGCTGTGTACTTTATTTGATTAACTAATTAGGTTACCTGCAAGCTTGTTCCGAGAGAGAGATTGATGGCTCGTCTGGTAGCCATCCAAGTTGATCTCTACGTCATCCTTCTGATTTGGTGTGACCACATCTCCTCCATCAGGAAGGCCTGCGTATATAACAATATTAAGTAGGAGATTACTGCTTCATATAAATTAAAAATGTGGACGTGCACACAGGTGTATATATAGCAGTACGTAGATTAATCGTGCATACAATAGTAAATGAGCATCTTCCATATGCTTTGCTGAAATTTTGGCTCGAAGGCAGTTGGCATTTGGGCTAGCAATTGAAGGCATGTCAATCCTTTATCTTCCTTTTGGTGCGCTAGGTAGTCGTAATAGTTCTCCAGTAACCAAAGAGCAGTCTCTGCATTTTGGAAGATAAAAGATGAAGCAAGAGTTATTAATCTGCAATATTTAGAATCACAGCGTGCATTTTCAGAGAGAGAGAGAGAGAGAGAGACCGAAACGTTGCGCAATGACTGCCATATGAAGAATGGACATTTTGTCATTTCTGTGGAAGTGCCTCCAAAGATTGTCCGGATTATCCTCCTGCAGTTTGCGAGCATAAAACTTGACCAAGTTAGTGTGGCCAAAAGCAGCCGCCCTAAAGAGCGGAGTTTCTCCTAAATGGTTCCGAGTCTCCAGCAGCGGCAGAGCATCATTCTCTTTATCACTACTACTAGCAATAGTACTGTTGATGACTTTGCCTTCAAGTCCAACAGGCTCGTTGAAGTTGCTCACCAAGTACTCTGCCGCTTCCACATTTCCGGACAAACTCACGCTGTGAAGAGTATTGTTTCCAGTGTTATTCAGTTTCCTCATAGCGCTTCTCGGGTCATAGATGGTCGAATTCCTGAGTATATTGATCAACATTTCGAGGACTTCTTTACCTTGTGCTTTGCTGCAGCAAGAAGCCACAAGGTGAAAAACAGTGTCTCTGCACACCGTCATTGGAATGAGCAATTCGTCCGGTTTGTCCTCATAGTAGTTTTTCACGCCTTCCCAGTCACCCTCCATGGCACATACATAGGTATGTTTCGAGTCTTCAATTTTTTTCAGTTTACTATCTCTCTCGTTTTGATCCCTCCGATCCGCCGTTACCTCTCTCCAGTACATCATCCGTGGCAGTCTTCGGTGCCCTCCCTCTGATTCCTCTGCTTTACTGATCTGAGTTGCCTTTTGCTTTTCTAAAGCCAAAACCCATCTTTAAACGAAAAGCTCCTTTTTGCTTTTCTGCTTTTGCATTATTGTAGAGTAAATTTTTTTTGTTCTTATGTGTCACAGCATACACGACCTGACACTTGGAATTGTTGCTAAGAGAGCGAAATGTTTGTTGTTTTTAGTTGTACAAGCTTTCGTGAATGCGCTCACATGCGTGCAGAATATATTTTTTAAATCATGGCATGTTATGTATAACTTATCCGTTTTAAAAGTATTATATGTGTATATTGACAAAAAAAAAGTGAAATATTTGAAATAAATGAATAATCTTATATCATGCTAAAAGAAACCTCTCGTAAACCAATTAAAGAAGCTGAATTCACATAATAAAATCGGTCTCTATAAAATTTACATTAAGAATAGGGAAAATGATGTTTTATAAATAACTGATTGAATCACATTATTGCTAGCTCATTGTGAGGCTAAGTTCACCTCTTCTCTTTTAGTATAGATAAAATTGTTTGTTCAAAAAAAAAAAACAATCATTGACAACTAATTTAATCACATTATTATCCATGTGAAAAAAACTTTTTTTATAACCGACTTTACACGCTTCTTAAGATGTTTTGAATGTGTTTATAAATAGAGAAAATAATATTGAATGAACAACAGATTGAATCACACTATTACTAACCTATTGTGAGGTAATAATTAAAAAAAATGTACAAAAAATTAATTATTAAAAAACACTATTAAAATGACAAAAATACCCTTATCACATTTGATGCATTATTTTAGATTGTTTTTGAAACCTTTTGTTTGAGGGGCATTTTTGTCCCCTTAATTTTTTTTTTTGGTAAGTTTGTAAGACCAAAAAATACTATTCATTGGGCTTGTTGGCTTTAAATATAAGATTGCTGTCAAATATTTGGATTGGTTTAAAAGTATTTCTATGTGAATGTCAGTGTCAATGTATATGTCCTCGTTCTTTCCTTCCTAGATACTGGCTACCTTTAAACGTGAATGCGATCAAGTTAAAGGATTGAAGTTGCAACGAAAGTTTCTCTCTTTTGTCGCAACTTGAATTTATCAAACAGTTTATTTCCTTTTGTTACTGACATGGTTTCTTTTTCATCTCATGACAGGACACGATGCAAGATGTTAAAATGTCAATCTAATCATGCACACTAAAAAGTTAAAATACACGTAAACACACAATTGACTTGAAATAATGCAACAAAAGTAGTTCATTTGTAGATTTTTCTGCAACAGGTGCACTGCTATTGTATGTTACCCAAACACAACCTAACACTTGAAAAAGATAAATTGATCTAAATTGTGTGATTGAATTACAATATCGCCACGATTCCATATCCGACATAGGTACTTTTTTCTTTTTGACCAGCCCACCTTAGTATTTGTTTGGGTGAAATTTTGTCTGTATGCCATATTCATAGATCTTGTAATCTTGATGGGCCAACTCCTCGTCCCTTCACACTTTTATTAGTTGGGAACACAACTACAATCATTCGTCTTTTTACATGATAAAATGAATCAAACGATTCTTCTGGACAATCATTTTTTTCTTTTTGGAAAATCTCGGCGGCACGAGGAAATTTT
This sequence comes from Crataegus laevigata, assembly GCA_963580275.1. Classification (NCBI taxonomy): domain Eukaryota; kingdom Viridiplantae; phylum Streptophyta; class Magnoliopsida; order Rosales; family Rosaceae; genus Crataegus; species Crataegus laevigata. Next base: position 41,123,388 of record OY756941.1, read on the forward strand.
ATTGATATGAAAAAAAAAAAAATTACACCTAGTTAGGGTGGACATAAACTTTACCCTCATAAAACAAGAAAACCAAAATACAAGAAAAATGAGGGACATAAACCTTACCCTTCTTGAAAAAGAAAATACAGGAAACAAGGGGGATATAAACCTTAACCCTCTTGAAAAATAAAATACAAGTAATAGAGGAAGACTTAGAGTCAATCCCATCTAAAACAAAGCCTAAAAAGTTACCTGCAAGACAAGTTGCAAAATAGAAAGAAAAATTCAAAAAGATTAGGTAAAAAAGAAAATCACACATCAAAAAGAGGAGATAAAATTGTAAGCCGACATGCCTAAGAAGTATGAATGAAGAAAAGGAATAATCTCTATAGGAGGAGTTGCATGCCAAACAAGAGAAGATGAGAAACCCATGTGCTGCAACCGGGAAGTACAGTTTTCCAATGAGTCTGGAGTGACTGAGGAGGAGAAAAAAATCCAGAAGCAAAGCAAAATATCACACTAGCAAAGTCACTTTCAAGCCATAAATTTTGCCAACCCCGCGCAAGAGCCAACTCCATAACAAGGATGACAGCATGAAACTCTGTATAGAAAGAAGTATGATGCCCTAAACTCAGGGAGAAACCACCAAGAAAATAAGCCGCAAAATCTCCAAAAACCCCACCATAAGCCGAAGGACCTAGGTTACCTTTGGCAAGGCCATCCGTATTCACTTTGACCCAAGGAAATGGAGAGGGATGCCAATCTTTCTTCTTTTCTTTTTTTTTTTTTTGTCAGAAAAACTAGAAGAAACCCGTAGATGTTCCATGTTAATCAATATTCCAAGTGCAGACACACAACTCTACCCAAGAAAAAGAAGGCCAAATATTTGGACTAAATGAATAATATTACACCATGATAGAAGAAATATGTGGATATTCCAAGTAATAGTGAGACACTAACTATATAAAATAAAATAAATTATTTTTATGACAAAATTACCCTTGCATTATTTTATGCATTCTTTTCGACTAGTTTTGAACTTTTTGGTTTGGGGAACATTTGTGTCCCATTTTTTTTTGTGAAGCACGTGACTCCAAATGGGCTGCTGGCATGATATATTAGTATAAGATAAGATTATTGTTAGTGGTCTGGAATAATTTGGATTATAATATATATATATATATATATTCCTGATGCTTTGTTGATCTCTTAGCATAAATTTGACTTGTAACATTTTATGCGACTATTTTGGATTGATTCTTACGATTTACATGTTTGGTAATTTAGGAAAATGAATCATCTTGATAATCATGCGAATGCTAATGTAACCCATATGAGAATGTTGAAAATAATCATGCTACACTGTGGAAGTAGGTCAAAAAATTCGTTAGAGTGGAAAATTGAAGAGGGGGTATTGTGTTTCAATGCAACTATTGTCAAAAGATTTTTCAGAAGATCCTACTCTAGGGTCAAGTTTCATTTGTTAAAAATGTATGGGAATGAGATCGTGTCTTGCAACAAGGTTACTAATGAAGCTCTTGCAGAAATGAAAAGCTAGTTTGAGTATGAGGGACTCTTTATGTTTATTTTTTAAGTCATTTGGATGTTCTCTTTAGTTTTTTCAAGTTTGGAGACTAATTTAGTTGTTTGGTGGATTATCTTTTTAAATGTTTGAAATTTATCCAACACATACACATTACAGAAAAAAAATTCACAATTTTTTTTTTGCAATTGAACACTTTGAACCAGAAATTATTCCATCCCAATTTTGTAGCGTGTCAAAAAGTAAAGTTTATTCCACAAGCCATAGGCCCCAACATGAACACCATAATTTAACTTCTAAGTATTAATTCATCTTACAAACAACTCATTTATTCCATAAATCATTGATGTAGAAACTTGAAACTAAACACCCTATCTTATTATGCATGCCGAAGCTTCAGTGGCCGGAAAAAAATGTGACTTTCCAGGCAAAACTAAAAACATGCTACAAAACCCAGCTCACTCCTCTCACCTTTCTCTTCATCCCTTTATTCGAAATTAGAGGTATGAGGTCAATCCAAAACCCACTCACTCTTCTCACCTCTCTTTGGACTTCTCTCTCTTCGAAATTTGAGCTTAATCCAGAAACCCAGAGTTCACAGAACTATCTTCACATCCCTCTCTTCCAATTGAGAAAAGTGATGCAATGAGCTAATGATTTTTAGTATTTATATGTGGGTATTATAGTAATTTTGATTTTGTGCATGACCGGTTTGTTCTATTTCTAGCCCAAAATTAAAAAAATATCTTATATTATTATTTCCCAATTTTTGTGTATGCCATATTCATAAATCTTGTAATCTTGATGGGCCAATTCCTCGTCCCTTCACACTTCGATTAGTTGGGAACAGTTCAGCAACAATCATTCATCTTTTTATTTCGGTTACATGATAAAAAGATTCTCCTGGACAAATCCTGTTTCATTCTCTTTTTCTTTTTCTGTGAGAAAAATTAGAAGAAATCGTGGATGTTTCAGGTAATCAATATTTCAAGTGCAGACACATCTTTACCCAAGAAAAAGAAAGTCGAATATTTTACATTATTTATGTCATGTGAAGCCAATACAATTTAGTCTTTAAAACTAATCCAGTTTGAAACTAGGATATATTCAATAGTTACCACCGAATTAACAGTACAAAACTACATTGAAAGGCAATTTTAATTACATGATGTATAAGTCCATGGAAGCCAGGAAATCGAAGCTGCAACTATCGCAGCTTCAGGAACCATGCCAGGAAGTAAGAGGTGGTTGCAGTGTAAACAGATACACAGATGCAAGACACTGGATCGGGAGCGTTACCAAATATATACATACATGCTCGCATCAGTGTGGTTTAAACTTCATAAACATACCCTGAGACGCTGTCACAAAATGAATTGGAAGACTTCATAATAAACAAAAAGTTATGTACCTCATAGATGATCTCACGCAGTCTTGCTTGTGTTTGCCCTCGGTCTCTTTTCGATTCTCATAGATGATCTGTACCACATCTCCTTGTCTATTTTGAACATATGTGAAGCATAATCTTGAACTTGGTTTTATTGTAATTTTCTACGTACTATTGTATCCTGATGTTGTCATTTTCTTGGCTTCACAGCCTTTCTTTAAATGTAAGATTTCCCGTCTCAAAGTAAAGGCAAGAGATGTGATGAATGTTATTGAAGGCCTTCATAATTTCAGCCACTTATATATTACTTGTACAAAAACCAAAAACAATTTGTTTCATTATCGAGCGCAAGGTTGTAGAGGGTGATGAAGACTCCATCAAAAGCAAGTGTTTGGTGTTGGCAACATCCTTTTGGCATCCTACTATAAATTCAAACCATAAATTACTTCTCCCCGGTTCTCATTAATTTCGATTTTGATTTATGTTTTTATTTCTATTTAAGAGAGAACATCAGAGAAGAAAATGTTAGCTCAGCCCTCTCAGCCCACGCCACGCCTCACTTTTCCTTATCTTTCACTCACCTCTCTCCTCAACTAGAAACATTTGAATTGAGTAGTCTAACCAGTCAAATCAGAGCAGTATCACAGTAATTAAGTATTATTAGATCTCCAAGTCTACTCTAATTAGGTATGGAAAATGTTAGGAAGACTATGTTTTGAAACTATATATTGCAAATCAGAGCAGAATCACCCATTAAGCATTATTAAGTCTTGTAAGTACACATCCCAATGCATATTATTAAGTCTTGCAAATATTTTTCTTCCTTTCGACCGAGAAAAATATTGAGTGGTCACCATGCCAAAGTGAGGGTAGAAAATAGCTTAAATATGTCTCTACTTTTTTATTTTATTTTATTAAAAGCGATATTATTATTTTAATTTTGAAAAAAGAAATGGTAAGAATTGTACCTGAGATGGAGAAGATTTTATCCACGTTAAGGATGCCATATAGACACAAACGACAATTATACAGATCAATAAAAGCATGCATGAGACGTTATCTTTAGCATAGAAATAGCGACCTTTCATTCTTCACTTTTTTGTTTTTTTAAGAACCTCGACAATACGAAGGAATTTTATTGATATAAAAAAAAATTACACTTAATCAGGGAAACATAAATGTTATCCTTTATAAGCCTTTCATTCTTCACTTATTTCCATACTTGTGAATGAAGACAATAAAATTGTAAAAATAGGGGAGAAATAAGAAAATCCGAAATATTCAAATTATCTATTCTAAAATTGAGGAGGGATTTACTATAGCTTAGCTACAGTCACATGTTTGCCATCCAATTTCACCTTATTTACAAGAAACCCATGAGATTTGGGCTGGGTTTGAAGGGGTAATTTTGTCCGCAAGGTTTAGGACGGATTACCCCTTGATTTCACCTTATTTACAAGAACCTCATCAGATTTGGGTTGGGTTGGAAGGGCAGTTTTGTCCTTTTAGTTTTGAGCTAATTCGGGGGTTGCCGTGTAGGTTTTCATTTGTTGTCTTGTCATTCAATGAGGGTTTCAGGGGGATGGAGGCTCTGACAGAGAGAGAGAGAAAGATAGAGAGAGGGAGGGAGACAGACAACGATCGAGATAGATGGCGATGGAAAGCGAGCGAGGGGGAGGGGTATGGGTGATGGATTTCAGAAGTGGGAAAGTAGGGATGGTCAGAGAAAACCATAAGGGTCGTCCGGATCTGCCGATGCATGCCTGAATTTCCAAACATAAGTTCCTTTTTTAATTCATTTTTTTACTATCAACTTAGATTGTCATCGTTTCTGCCTTTTTGTTGTGGATTTTTTTTGATTTTTTTTAGTGTGTTAGGTCAGGTTTTGATGGATTCATCAGAGATATAAATTTCCCTTATCTGTTTTGTTTTCTCTTATTTTGGACATTCATCTCTTTGTTCTGTCTGTTTGTTGTATGTTTTAAGGTCGGTTGCTTTTTTTTTTTTTTTTTTGGGTTTTTTTGTGTGGCTTTTTTTTTTTTCTAGGTTCTAGATCTGATGGTTTTGTTTCCTGGAAAATTGTTTTTATCTGATTGTGGGTTCGTGGGTTTTAATTTCTTTCGTTTGTTTCAGGTTGCAAAGCAGGAGATTCTGACTTGAGGGTTCAGTTCAAGGTACTGTTATTATTATTTTTAGTTCTTACAGTTTAATGTTTCAAACTGATGTGATGATTGTTGAATTTTTCTTCATGGAATACCCTGCATTTTTCTGCCTTTTCTTTTTAGTGATTTTTTTCCCGGTTTTTTTTTGTTTTTGTTTTTTTTTTCTGATGAGAATTCAGGTTTTGGATTAACTGATCTTCGATTCCGCCTCCCCTTTCCTCTACCTGACCCTCCTCTTCTAACTCTTCCTCTTCCTCTCCTACTTCTTCTCTCTCACTCCCGATTCCCTCTTCCTCAAGACCTTACTTACCATTTCCCCAAAAGTTCCTTCGGTTCTCCATCACCACGCGGTTGCTCTCGGCAGTTTCCCATAGTTTCGGGTTTTGAACTCTGACGAGATCAGGATTTCGGTCTGGAATCATATGGTTGACTCATTCGTAGTGGGAGGTATGTGGGTTTTCCCCTGATTCTCTTCCTTTTGGTCTAATTTGGGGCAAATTTGTAGAATTCTATGCATCTCTATGTCTGTCTTGGTTTAATTTGTGTATAGTCTTATCAATTTTTGGTGGAGATATTGAACAATTCGGCTTTGTTTCTATAGTTTGTATTCTAGATTTGCAATTTATATGATATGCTGGTGATTTGTTTGCTTTTCATCCTTCCAGATCAATAACATTACAATTTTGATTTTTGGCATCGCATATCATACGAGTTTACTTACATGAACACCAGAAAGAAAGAAAAAACACCAGAAAGCAATTGATATAATGATAACGATCAAAGAACGATATAGTAGAGCTCAAACAATTAAATGAGAGTACGATGCGAGTCAATTTAGTTACAAATCGACCAACTGTTAAAGGCAGAGGTTGGGCTCTAAACTATTGACTCTTTAAAAAAAAAAAAAATTAATGTCATTATATCAAGCCGATACCTAAGTTCTCTCATCATAATCCCTTGCATTCAGTTACCAGTCCATCAGAAACTACCATTCAGACTCACAATAGACTAATAGAGTATTAATAAAAATGAATTAACCATGCATTCCGAAAGATAACAGAAGTAAAAACTTAGTATCTAATTTCGTGTTCTGTAATTTGAGAACTAAGGTTTTGTTGCTTTAGAATTTTTTGGTGGTTAATTAGTTATTTTCAGTTATTTTTATGAGCTTTGAATTATTGGAGCTCTGGACTGCAAATTGTTTATGGTAGCTATTTTGAATGAAGCATAAAGGTGTGGCATTTTAGGTGATGGTTGTTTTAGTATAACTATAAGCAGCATGACTATATTGTTTGGTACTAAGAGAGTGCACCTGCAATTCAAGCCCTTAATGTGTTCTTTATTTTTTTTAATTGAAAGTTTTTGTACCCTATGTTTCCACCTTTAATTAAGGAAGTGAGGTGTTGGATTGTCTATTGATGTGTTATTTGATTCAGTGTTTGGGTGATGCCTAAATCAGTTGTGGCTCTTGCTGATTGTTCACATGTTCTTGAGCATAAATCAATAAATCTTAGAAGAAGAAAAAAGCATTTTCTTTGGTACCTGTACTGTCACACCCGCCCCTCGATTATATTTTAAATTTAGAAATTGACCTCCGAACCATTTTCAATTTTTCAATTTTAATCCCTAAAGTTTTGTAAACTTTCATTTTGGTCCTCCCTCCCTCATTTTTGATTTTAAATTGTTTGTTCCGGGTTTTGAGAGCTAAGGGGCCCACCCTTGTTTGTTTTGTTTTCCTTCCCCGAGCCTTTCTCTCTCTCTCTCTCTCTCTCTCTCTCTCTCTCTCTCTCTCTCTATTTCTTTCTCTTTCATTTTCTGTTAACTTTCTTGAACTCTCTCTCCCGTAGCTCTCTCACTCTCCCTCACTTCTCTCACACTCACTCACGAACCCACGCACGCACTTCATCACCTCCCATCTTCTCTGTATCGTTTCCCTCTATTCCTCTCGGTGACATCGCGACAGAGGAGAAAACCCCAGAAGAAAAAAAAAAAAAAAAAAAAAAAGAAGAAAACTCTCCGGCGATTCTGTCCTCTCCGACGAGGTAAGCTCGATCGTCCTCCCTTTGCTTCATTCTGTGTTCGAAGGTTTTGGTGGCGATCGACGCTCGGGTGCATCCACCCGTTTTGCCGGCGAACCCGTGTGAGTCGAGGGAATTTCCGACTAGCACCGGTCGATTCACGGCAAGAGAAAGGTATAAATCTCTTCCTCTCCCTCTGCTCTTCCTTTTGGTGTATAGATCAGACCCTAAATCTAAGTTTTTGTCGTCGGCCGGAGCTGGGAAGTCCGGCGTTCTTCCCCAGTGCACCCAGGCCTTCGGGCCGATTCTGAAACTCCTCGGGCCTTAAGCCCGCAAGCCCAAAACCCCAGCCAAATCATTTATTTAGTTATTTATATTTTAATTTCTGTTTTAATTAATTAGGGCATTTGGGCCATTTTAATTGGGCACTAGGCCCATTGTCCCTTAAGCCCAGTACCCTAACCCATTCAGTTTTTATTTTTAGTTTTATTAAAACAAAAGGCCTCGGGCCTTAATAGTTGGGGCCTTGGGCCCGTGTAGACAAAACCCAACAGCCCTTTTTGGACTAACCCTAAACCCAATAACCCTTTGTGGGTTAAAACCCTAAAGCCCAAGACCCTAATGGGTCAGACCCACCAAACCCAAACCCTAACCCAAGTCTGGATCCAACCTTGACCCGTGTTTGAATCGACCCGTTGACCAGTTGACCGACCCGTTGACCCGGTCAACGGTCAGCGTTGACTTTGACTTGTCAACGGTCAGCGTTGACTTTGACTGGTCAACGGTCAACGTTGATTTTTTGTTGACTTTTTTGGGTTTCGTCCGGGACCCCTCCTAGGCTAATTTCGACGTCCTGGACCCGTTTTTGAAGTCCGTTTTCCCAAATAAATTCGTTTGAATAGAGTTTGACTAAATTGAACCCATTATGTGCTAGGCGAAGTGGCTAGCCAGGACGTGCATAATCCTTGCTTGCATAACGCTACTGCGGCGAAGTACAGTGAGTGGACCACCTTCTAAAAATAAATACATGATTTGTGATATGACATGAAGAATTACATTTATATATAGCATGCCTTGATTTTACTTGGAAATTATGAATGATGGACAGGAAGCATATTTGATAACTGTGATTTGAATGTTCTTGAGATATAGAATGATTTTATTAAACTGTTTTCCGATATAACCCACATTCTGGTAGACTATCTGATCGATGACGATAGGATGCTAAGAATGTGTTTTAAATGATTTTAGGACACCTCTTCGTAGTACGGGGGATGGATGAACTCTTGCTACGAAGTTGTATTTTAGAAATATGTTTTGTGCTTAGTGAACACCATGCCGCCGAGGGCGAGGTTTGTAGTTGGCAAAGGCCTGAAGAAATAATCCCTAGCGGAAGGCTGAGGGACCACGGAGTCTGGCATCGGGCCGGGAGGGAGCTATCTCATGGTGATGGCCATAGAGATTCAGGTGCAGGCATTGGGCCGAAAGTACTACTAATTCGGTGTACTCACTAGCAGCACAACTTGTGATGCTTCATGGGTTTTGATTGATGAGATTTACGAGACTGATACTAGAATTGTCTTATGACTTTATTGGGAAGAGAATTTGAATTATGAGTTGATTTGAAACATTGGAATTTTTGGATTAAGGATTTTTATTGGCATGCTAGTGGTTTAGAAAACCTATTACGTAGTATATGATGCATATTTTTGGGTTTCAAACTGGTGGGGGAAATTATTATGTTCTGAAGGTTTTCATATTATATATGTATATAACTTTGGTCCACTCACCTTTGTTTTACGCCCCCATTCAGGTCACAGAAACGAGGACTACGGAATTTCCTACGAGGCCTTTCCCTACCAATAGTTGCAGAACTTCCTCATCGTTGCTTTTATGTAATATTTCCTATCTTTTGTAAATAAACTCAGTAGATCATGCTCGATACACTAGACTCTTAATTAGATCTCGTGTCAAATTCTTGTAATTATAATGTTATCCAATGTATTTTCGTTCCCGATCATTTCTCTTGTATTCAATTAAATGGCTTCGTCACCCTCGGGTGTCGGCCAGCACGTGCCAACCTTGGTATTCGGGGAATATCGGGGTCGGGGCGTGTCATGTACACAGTTGAAATTTTTTTTTTCATAACCTTTTCAGGTGGTTCTTTTATGTGATTTTAGAAATTGAGGATCCATTTGAAAGACAGTAGTACCGATAGAAAATAGGGTTTAGGTTCTTTTAATCCTAATCCCTGCCTTATGCTCTCATAATTCATCATTCCAGCGTTGTTTTCTATCTTAATTCTTGCACCAGTTGTTACTCTTGACAAAATCACGTAGAATTCATATTCTTTGGAATGGTTCAAAATTATATCATGTGAAGAAGTTTCATCACTACTTTGATATCGTGACTTTCAATGTGCTTAAGAGCTTATGTGTAGTTGTATTTTTCTTTGTGCACTGCAGTTGATATCATGACTTTCAATGTACAAATTTGATGGTTTTAAAATTTTAATTGTGGAAATGGTGTTTCATTGATTATGTTATTAATTTAGCCCATAAAGATTGAAGATTTTGTGTTTATGCTTGCAAGCTTGGTTTTTAAGAAGTTTTTGGTCAGGGAATTAATTTTGTGTTTATGGTTCATGTATTATTAAAGTTTTTGTATAGTTTTATATTGGGTTGAGGATGTTTTTGGAAGTACAAGAATTTGTGCTATTGTGGATACGAAGAATTTGTGCATACTGAGCTTGATAATGAGTTGCCGATAGATAACAGCCCTGTAATTTATCAGAGTTTAGAGCGAGTTCATTGAACTCTTTAACTCAAACCCATAGAGATCTGTGAACTCTGCACCAGAATCCAGTGACCATGATATGGACACTTGTACATCTATATATATGTAAGTTATTGTAAATATGTTAATATGTTAGTCATTGTAAATGTGGTTATAAATAGATTTTCACATGTATGTAAATATGTTAGTCATTGCAGTTTTTGGTCTTTTTTACTGAAATTGTTTTGGTCCCTGCCACTAAACTCTGATTTCTGCTGAAATGTGACTTTTGCTATTAATTTTTTACATTTCATATTTATGCTGCTTTTGGATTCCATTCGAATTAAATAATGTAGTTAATCTTGATATGAATTCTCTCTGCAACAATAATTAGGGATTTCAGTTTAAATTATTATTGATTTGTTCTTGATCGGGCATTGAATGTTTCTTAATTTGGACTGCAGGTGGTTCTGACGCGGAGGAGAAGCTGTAAGAGGTTATGATCTTGCTGCACTTAAGTACAATTGTTCTTCATCTCATATAAACTTTCTGGTAGGGTTCAAACTGTTAAGAGTTTTATGATTTTGTAAAAGCTTTTTAGCAACAGAAGCTTGGTCTTTTGTAGTTGCGTTATTACACCATACAACTTGAGTTAGTACGGGTTTCTTGCTAACTAATATGACTTAGGAATTCTAAAAGCAATTGCTTTTTACAATATACAACTTCAGTTAGTATCAGTTTCTTAATTAGTGGCATGTGAATTCTTAATTTCATTTTGGAAGGAGATGCGTTTAAAGTTGGTGCTGTGTGATGAACTTAGCATTCTTTTTTTTATTATATACTGGAGGTGAACATTTTTAGCATATTGGTTGAGAAAGATTTTTCATTTTCTATAAAATAAATCTTCATTCTCACCATGTCGTTGATGTTTTTTGTAATTTGAGTTTATAGTGCTTCTAAATACTGTTTTAATTCTAGCAGTTTGAATAATTGTTTTAATTTCAGTTAATGCAAGATTTGAAATTTGTGATGATCATTTTCGTATTTCTATAAACTTTGAGACAAAAAAGCATGTGAAAAAGCACATTAGTCTCTTGGTATAAATCACATTAATCTTATTATGGCTAGGATAAAAAACCATGTGATAAACTGTGGCTTTTCAATTATTTTATCATGCATCTGTAAACCAGAGGTCCGATTAAGGCGAAAGAGAAATAGAATTGCTAGAAACACTACTACATCGTTGGGTCTAAATCTTTAAGACACAGTTAGGTTGATTTAGGAAAAGTTTAGGACAAAGTTAAGTCTTCGTTTTTCAAAAATCAGAAAGGTGACAATGTAGTAAAGGTGTAAGAGTTGCCTGGGATGAACCAAAAGAGGAATACATTCAGCATTTGCACACTAAATTAGGCCAACAGTGAAAACCAAGTAATTTTGATTGTATATTGATTCTCGATGTCGGCTTAATAGAGTATCAATGTAAATTAAATTGCTTATTTTATGGATCAATTCACCAATCTCTTGCTTTTTCTTTCATTTGGAGATAATTGTGTAAATGTGTGGTTTTGTTTGCGTTACTCATGTAAAACATGCGTTCTTTGACTTGCTACATTTATGAATGCAATTGTATTGCTGTAGCATTTTTCAGTTAATTTTTCTATGAATATTATTCATGGTCTGGAAACCCGCAGCAAAGCGCGGGCATTCCTGCTAGTGATAACTATAAATACTTTGCTGTAATATTGTGAATCTGAACCATACATTATGTTCGAAAAAGGTTATGTCTCATGCTTCCTGGTTCAATACGCCTTACTCTTGCCGCATATTGACGTCCTCTTGGAAAAGCCGAGAATGCGGCGGAAAGGGTTCAAAACCCAGGCATCAATTTTCTGAAACATGACTTTGAAAGAATGATACATAGGAAACTGCAGCAAACCGAATAGAGGGACTGGGAAAAAGGCAATAGGGTAAAGTATAGACTTGGTCTATTTCTTCTCGACGCCAATCAGGAGTAAAATAGTGGCGGCAAAGGCGAGCATGGTGGTTGCCATTGACAAGAAGAGCAAGACGAAACCAATCATGATCTTGCGAGGAATGTTGTTGATGAAAAGTGGGTACTCGAGAGGGGTGGAGAGGACCGAGAGAAAGAATGCCACAGAAGATAATGAGCAGGCGATGGCCACAACGTCCATGCAGGTGAAGAGCAAAAAGAGAGGAACGTCCTGGAAAACGGGAAGGCCATTTTGGTCAATACCCCCGGGAATGGCGTAGGCGGCTGCAAAGACCACAGTGGCCACTAGCACCGCCACAGTTGAGCATGACTGAGCCATTTCTTTTACCCATTCTTGTGCTGACTCCAGAAGTTTGTTATGCTCATCGTAGAACAGCTCCTCTGCTGTCTGATCCTTGTTGTTATGGTGCAAGCCATAATGAGGCGGTAGTATATCTCTCACATGCTGGACAGTGGACACGAACACGGACATTTATCAGGTCGATTAACATGCTCAATCAGTAAAAGAAGTACTTGTCTGACAATATAAGTCTAGCAAAAGAACATTACCAGCATCCATTGTAGCTCTGCTTGCAATTGCATGGCAGGGCCAATTAAGTTTTGAGACAATGATATAGAGTAGTAACTCCTATCTGCAGCCTGGTGTAATACGGTGTCGCCATCGCAGTCGAAACTCTCATTCAGCCTCGACAGCACACTTGGTTTGCTTTTGATAAGCTTAAGGATTGCTTTCTGACGATGCTTAAAGGCCACGTGCAAAATGCTGCGTTTGTTTTTGTAAATGTGCTCTAATTATAAATTCAAATCAAACAAAAGTATGCATGATACCAGATCTTTAGCATAGAAACAAGCCTCTTTATTCTTCACTAGTTGCCCGTAACTTAAAAACAGAGACAATAAAATTGTGACATTTTATTGGGGGAGAAAAGAAGAACCCAAACGAAATATTCAAATGATAACTATAAATTTGAACCACACATTCTGCCCCGACGAAAACCTTATGTGATTCAATACGCCTTACGCTTGCCCCATATTGATCTCCTTTTGGAAATGCCGAGAAGGAAGCGCAAGGGGCTGAAAATCCAGTCATTGATTTTCCAAAACATGACTATGAAAGATTGATACATAGGAAATTGCAGCAGGCCGAATAGAGGAACTGGGAAAAATGCAATGGGGTAAAGTATAGACTTGGTCTATTTCTTCTCTACATGAATCAAGAGCAAAATGGTGGCGGCAAAAGCGAGCATAGTGGCTGCCATTGACAAGAAGAGCAAGATGAATCCAGTCATGATCTTGCGAGGAACACTGTTAACGAAATATGGGTACTCGAGAGGGGAGGAGAGGACCGAGAGAAAGAATGCCACAGAAGATAATGAGCAGGCGATGGCCACAACGTCCATGCAGGCGAAGAACAAAAAGAGAGGATCGTCTTCGAAAAGAGGAAGGCCATTTTGGTCACTAGCTCCCCCGGGAATGGCGTAGGCAGCTGCAAAGACCACAGTGGCCACTAGCACCGCCACAGTTGAGCACGACTCAGCCGTTTCTTTTACCCATTCTTGTGCCGACCCCAGAAGACCCTCATGCTGGTAGTTGAACAGCTCCTCAGCTGTCTGATCCTTCTTGTTGCGGTGCAAGATGTACCGAGGCGGTAGTATCTCTTTTACACGCTGACACAAACACACGTATACATTTATCATGTTGATGTATAGATTTTGGAACAGAGGTATTTGTCTGACAACATAAGTACCAAGTGAGCCGACTAAATTAGTAACATAATCTAACAATGTAAGTATTTTCATTTTATCTGGTCTGGCAAGAGAACTTTACCAGCATCCAACGTAGCTCTTTTTGCAATTGCATTGCAGGGCCAATTAGTTTCTGAGACAACGCTTTAGTGTAGTAACCCCTATCTGCAGCCTGGTGCAATATGGTGTTGCCATAGCAGTCTATCCACTCATTCAGCCTCGACATCACAGTTGGTTTGCTTTTGATAAGATTAAGGATATCTTTCCGACGGTTCCTAATGGCTAGATGCAATATGTTGCGTTCGTCATAGTTAACGTGCTCGATTGCCTGAGGATGCTGCTCAAGTATCTCCTCCACAATGGGCATAATTCCTGTGATGGTTGCTATAAGCAATGGTGTAAAGTTGTAAACTTTATACCTCGGCGCATTATCCGAAACGGTTGTTGCGGCTTCCGGTCCTTTTTCACCTCCATCATCACCTTTTCCCTTATCCGATTTGGATGTTTCTGCAGCTTCCGGTCCTTTTTCACCTCCATCACCACCTTTTTCCTTATCCGATTTGGATGTTTTTGCGGTCGCCTTTCTTTTTTTACTGAGATTGTACCATAAAGAAATGGTCTTGGGTATTGCTTTCTCATAAGTACGCAGGCAAGAATAGTCCGACTTAAAGAGCTCGTGGATGATTTGCTTTAGTGATTTTTTGTTTTTTTTTTTTTTTTTTTTGTCCTTCCATATCCTGTTGATAATGCCGCCCTGCGAGCTTCCTATTCCTACCCCCACATGATCAAGCATATGTATACATTAACTAACATGTCATACGAAAATGTTATCGGCACTCTAAAGAAGTTGTCATGCACTTCATCTTCTCATATAAAATCATAAGTCTTGAGTAAATAATGCATCTTTTCTAGAGTTCGAGTAACAAGTGTTCGTTATGATGAAAATGCACTGAGGAAAAGACAGAAAGTAAATGAACTTTTAGCAAGGGAGTCCCATAGTGAAGAGCAAGGTATTAAATATCGATAGTCCAAAAACACGAAAATTTTAATAGAAATATCGGGATATTATCGATATCGATAAAAATTGAATAAAAATCACGAAAATTGTAAGAAAAACTTGAAAATTTTTATTGAAACTTTGCAGGATGTTTATTTAGTCAATTATCTATTAGTTTATCACAAAAAATTAGAAGAAAATGCATTGCATGATGGATTTAACTGATTTAAGTTGATTATATAGCGAGCTGGCAAACATTGTGAGTGTAGAAAATATGTAAATATTTTAGCATATTTTCACAAAAACATAAGTGATATGGTGGTCAAGGTGTTGAACGAGTAAAATGGGAGGGGTTTGAATCCCCTTGGTGTTTTTTTAAATATAGAAATTTAAAAAACACGAAAATTTCGATGGAAATATCGATGACATCGGAAATATCGATAGTCCAAAAACACGGAAATTTCGATAAAAATATCAGAATATTATGGATATTTTATACCTTGGTGAAGAGTAAACCTTCGCAAAGCCTGCAAAACATTTATGCACGTACCTCCATCAGAAACATTTTTTAAAAATGCCGATTAACGGAGCGCTTTAGCTAGCTAGCTGTGTACTTTATTGATTTTTAACGTTGAAAAATACAAAAACATCTTTAAATTTAGGTTTTAAATTGTTGATTTCAAGTGACACACCCGTACCCGAAAGTAAGGCATGCTGGCCGTCACGTGAGTGTGACGTAACCATGTGCGCTGTGCGGAAGCGAAGATCGATAACGAAGTACGAATAAATTCAAATTGAAATCTAGAAATGTGTACTAGAGTCAATTCGACACTTATTACAAATTCAGAGCGTACTAAGTCGGTGCAGTCAAGCACGAATAAAAGATGTTTAAATACACACACTCGGTGCCATACATATGATGGATCTGTCAGAAAAGGTGCCGAAGGATCCTCGATGCGTCAACCCAGAATTCAAGCTATCTAGAACCTGGAGGGGCGAAAAACCAAAGGGAGTGGGTCAGCAAAAACAAATCCTTTTTTCCAAAATCATTCTTTTCTCAAAGTTCTAGCCCCTCTCCGTAAAACCTGTATAGTTTCCCAGAAAATAATACATACATATATCTCAATCTTTTCTCAGCATAAAACGTTTTCAAAGTATTTCAATGTATGCCGTGCAATGCATCTCATATCATATCGCTAACATATGTAATCTCAGCCTTCGGCTGTAAATATAGCTCATAACTTCTCAATCACATAATCATATATATTCTGTACATCTCATCATTATCATCACTGTTTCAATAGTAACTGCTCTAGTGCTACAATCACGTGAGGACTATGCGAATGAACGCGGGTCACCTACATGTCGTACCACTCAAAAGTGATCTATACGACAAGACTATGCACCTAACTTGGATCCAAGGCGAGCATGCGGTGCGGGAGGTGAACGACACGTGAAAGACTATGCCCCTATCTCTGGGCGAGAGCACTAACAGTGTGTACAGATCTATGAGCTAATAATTCATGATATCTCATCATATCTCATCACATCTCATCATATAATTCATCATATCTCATGATCGTTATCAGCATAATATCTCAAGTGTATCTCAATCACATTTCATACGTATATCAATCGTTATTCGTTCTCAACTATGCATGTACCTACCTGGTACTTACCTGGCGTCCTCGGCACCAACATATGCATGAAATGTATAATCAATTACTCATGCATCAAATCAAGTAATATGCAAGTCGATAAAACGTATATTTCCATTTAAAAAGTGATTCTGGGAAAATCATATGTATATATAGGTATACGGAAAATAATACTGCCCACTCACTGATAAGTAGCTGGTTCGTAACCCCCGCGTCGGGCCTGGCTACGGTCGTCCTCGGTATATGTATCACCTATACGAGAAATTACTTAAATACGTTATTTAACTCATACTCACGAATACAGGAATAACTTCTCATACATAGCTCAATTTTGGTATTTGAATATACCAACGTGACCTACTCGTCGTCACGAACATCCCCATATTTTTAAAATAATTTTTCACTGTTCCACGCGCCCCCACGCGCCTGACGTGGCACGGACCCACGCGCTCCCCACGCGCGGTCACGCGCCGTGCACAGTGACGGCGTCAGTTAACGGCGTCCGAATATTCCGTCAGGGTTGCCGGAATATTCCCTTCCGGTTATCTTCTCCGGCGACTTCGCCGGCCGCCAGCGACTGGTTTCGCCGGATTTCTGGGTAATTTTCAAATCGTCCTATCTTGCTCATTTTTCATCCTTTTTACCCATTTTTCTTCCTATGTGCTCCAAATTAAGTGTAGAACATGAATATACCTTCAAAAACCTTGAAAAAGGTCTTAAATTTCCTCGAGGACGAACTCCAAAACCGGCCACTCTCGATGCACGTGATCCCGACGTCCAAACACCTCCAACGAACTACTCCGAGCCTCCTTGGGACCTCACAAGGATCACTGTGATCTTAGATTGTCCTAACGCAACGTATGAAAAGTTGATGAATAGTGCCCAATAAAAACATCGAGTTTTGGACGTGAAATCGAAGGGATCCTTACCTGAAAATGGTACCACTGAGTTCGTATGAACTTCACGAGTCTGAATATGCAATTAGTTTCGTCGATCTACAAGTTTTGGTATGGGTTTGACTTTGTGCCGTGCCTTGAACAAGAGAGAGAGAGAGACGAGGGAATGATAGAGAGAGAGAGATGAAGTCTGAGTGTTTTCAATAATGAAAGAGAGAGGGAGAGTGACGGGAGTGATGATTGTGAGGGTTGTGTGGGTGTGATCCATGTCGTCAAACACTAAGTATAATCATAGCTTTTAATAATTGAGGGCCACTTCAAATGGTCTTCACACCCCACACATACACACGTAATTAATCCCCGTAGGGGTAATTCTGTCATTTCATATCCAATAATTTAAAATGTCGGGACGGGTTGTTACATCAAGTGTTTAAATATGAATTATGATAAATTTTGTATGGAAAAATAGATTTTGAAGAATATGAATATGATAGTTTTTTGTTATTGTAAGAGAACTAAAAGAAAACTTAACAAAAAATAAACTGAAAAAATTAATAAATAAAATTGAAGGGGGATCGGTATGAAAATAGCGACTTTTCTCACATATGGTCGCTATCTTATTAGGGACGCCCATCAGAAATGATCGGTATAAAGTACCGATCGTATCATTTTCTCTCTTTTTTCTCTTTTTTTTTCTTTTTCCATTGATTTTTTTTTCTTACTACGTTACTTTATTTAGATTCAGATACCTTTAGATTTAGATTTAGATTTATATTCTTGTTTTGAATTTTTTGACATGGATTATAAGAATTTTTTTTGGCAGAGAGAGAGAGAGAGAGAGAGAGAGAGAGAGAGAGAGAGAGAGAGAGAGAGAGAGAGAGAACAATAAAAAGTTTAAAAACCCCTTCCAAAAGAGCACTGATATCATATTCTATCATTTCTACTTTTTTTTTTTTTTTTTGAAAACATCATTTCTACTTTTTCATACTAGTATTGTTTCCTAACGCTCATAGCCCGGCCATAAGTTCCGGGACTCTGAGTTATGCAAAAATTTACCAACCTCCTCGGCAGCTGACTTTGGGCACAGAGACAGGGTCATGGGGCGGGTGATAAAGCAGGAGCATGCATGTGCACCAGGAATTTGGAACTCCCTCACCACTAGATGAATTTGGTTCAGGTAAACTAGTTGGAAACATACATGAATTTGGAGGAGGAAGAGAAGCAAACAATTATCCAACTCGGAATAAAAAAAGGATCAAATTAGACCTGGGAAACGGGAAACATACACAATCCTTAAACACTGAGTTGATTGCAGGGCAAGCAAGAATCAAACTAGTATCACAACATAATTTCCTTCATTGGACAGGTATGCACCCAATTTTAAATGAAATCATTTCTCTAACAATATTCGACATTCAATCTGATTACATCTTTGATCACCGGACTTACTGCGGGAGTTCCTTATTATTCAAAGTTGTCTATGAATACGTCATATGCTTCATGAAGGCATCGGTGCTACTTTTAACCATTGGTGGAACTCAGTAGAGAGGTTCTGCTGTGTAACCGACTATATATCACTTCGTATCCAGGAATCTCTTGTTGGGAAATATTTTTAGAGTACACAACTCTAGCACAAGTGTTGGAGGGACAAAACAAGTAAACAAATTTTTAGAGTACACAACTCTAGCACAAGTGTTGGTGCTACTTTAACATCTCTCGTATCCAGTAGACCTTCTCAATGGACAATTTTTAAGGGTCTCATCATCACATTGTCCTCATGATCCAATATCTGCACAAAATGGAACAAAAAAAATTACATGTCAAACCCAATGAATATTAACAACGTCACCATATTATTAAGGCTAAATAAAAACCTTTCTGGAATAATTAAACAGACGGGAAGACTTGTGAGTTTGGAATCCAAATTTGATTGGTATGGTCAGACACAGTACTCAGCAGGGAGGCAGGCTACCCAACAACAGAGGACATCGTTTTCTACTGCTCCATTCTATTATTTTCTACCCAACAACAGATCTACTCATCCATTCTATTATTTGGTACCCCGTGAGCCTCCAATCCCAAGGACGTATCGGGTGGCTGTCATCTCCAACTGGAGCCTAGCAGCTCCAGTATCTATCTATGATGAGCTGCTCGAATCGGGGATTTCCGAGCGCCCATGCGTCAAAATTCTAATTTGTCATCTAACTAGAACAGAGGCAAATTGTCTGTCCTCCTTTTACCGTGTCATTTTCATCCTCTCTTATTAATTTTTTATAGAGATAATAAGACAAAAAGTAATAAGAATATAAAATGTTGACGTAGCTTAACGGCCACCGCACAAATAGGGGGAATGGAAATGACACGGTAAAAGGAGAGTAGACAATCTACCTCCACCTAGAACACTCATTTTCAAATAAGATATCAAATCAAAACTGACGTATATGTGAATTAGATCAGGTAACCAAAATAATATGTTTGCCTCTCGTACTTAAATTTTATTATATTAGATGAATTTAGAATATGTTGTTTCTCCAAAAAATCAAATAAAAACACACATTGCTTAAGTGAAACAAATTTATGCAAAGTAGGATTCTCTATCTTCCTAATTTTTCTAACCCTCCATGCCTTCCTATTTGAAGGTTACGGTTAAGCTACGTCAACATCTTATATTTATTTATTTTTATAGAAATAATAAGACAAAAAATAATGTGTGAGAAAATGACATGGAAGGAGATGTGAATAGGAAAGTAGAAAATCTTATTCCAATTTATGCGAGCAAAGGTTTTAAGTGATAAACTTACGTGGCGGCGAGCTCCCGTACTTCAAAATTCTAATTTGTCATCTAACTAGAACACTCATTTTCAAATAAGATATCAAATCAAAACTGACGTATATGTGAATTAGATCAGTTAGCCAAAATAATATATTCGCCTTCCGTAGTTAAATTTCATTATATTAGATGAATTTAGAATACGTTGTTTTTACAAAAAATCAAATAAAAACACACATTGCTTAAGTGAAACAAATTTATGCGAGCAAAGATTTTGAGTGATACACTTACATGGCAATGGTACACGTAGCCAGGCTCTGCAGTAGGATCGAACTCATACGATGCATTCGAGTGTATATAAGCAAACCTCAAAAATATCTTCGTCACAGTCCCGTTTCTCATCTTGAAAACATTCTTCCACCCTTTCTCATGAGCTGGCACCTCTACAGTTTTGCCACGTGCATACTTGCTTATTTGGCACTTGACGGCGTCGTTTAGCTTATTCATGCAATCTGTAAACTCCTCCGCATTCACCAACTCCCTCTGTTCCAATACTACGAACAGTCCCAAGTGAATGTGTAAGGGATGGTTGTCCTCCGTCAGATTGATCACGTTCCACACCTCGCCGGTCCCTGCTTTCGCAATCTCCGTCGCCGGTTCCTCGTACGATTTCCCGTTCAAGTAAAGATGTGTCGGCTCATCAATGTCGCTCGTGTACTCGTACATTGCGATGTATCGTGTGCGCGATGAACTAGACATATCAGGGACGGGGTACTGAATTAACCTTGACGGAACGCGCGACGCGTCGACCTCTGAATGGTCAGCAATCAAAAACTGCATGACCTTACTGTTCTCATTGTTAACGGGATCACCCGATGGGTAAGGATACGGTGCACCATTGGCCAGGATTGCCCTGGCATTCTTCGACTTCGAAAAGTCAACCACCACGTCTGTGATCTCAGATGGCCCCAGCAAAAAGTCCTTGCCCTCCACCGGTTTCCCAAGGTAAGCCGAATCAGACCCCACGTGGATAAATCTCAGACCGTTGGTGAAGAAGAATTTGAAGAATCTCGCGTTGCTGGCGTTGATAATTCTGAACCTGTATTTACGACGCCGTACCTTCAATTGCGGCCATGCCTTTCCGTTCACAATAATCGCGTCGCCAAAATATTCCGGCTGCCATTGCGGGTGTACGGAGGGATTGTTTCCAGTAGGGTTCATGTATATCGAACCGTCAGTGCGAAAGCTCCGATCGAACACCACCAGCGTTCGATCAAATTCGCCACTCGGGAGTCGAAGTGGGCCCTCGACTTTTGGATGACGGACAATGTAGGCACCAATCAAGCCGGCGAGGAGGTTGACTCTGGTCAACCCCATGGCGTGATCATGGTACCACAGGTTCCCTGGATGTTGCTGATTGCGGTAGCGATATGTTCGGTTGGGCCAAGCGGGCCCGCGGTCTTTGAAGTCGGCAGTGAACCATGCATTTGCGCTTCCATCGCTTTCGGGTTCATGGATGCCGCCGTGGAGGTGCACCACAGTAGGAACGCCCTTTTTAGTAACGGGTCGGGCCGTTGGAATGGTTGGGTCCCAGGGCAGAATGTGTTTTGAAGGGAGGTAATTACTCCACGTCACGAAGGTATCGATTCCCTGGAGGGCTTCGATTGTTGGACCAGGGACTGTCGCTGTGCGCTTGCGTGTACCGTAGGCGAACACTGGCGTCGGCGGAAGGTCTCTGTGGAATCTCTGCCCAGAAAATTTAAAAAAATTTGCGCAAACGAAGGGATTAAAATGGATTTAAAAAAAAACTGAAAAAGACCAAAAATGATATATCGGAATATATGTTGCCGTAACGAGTCCAGCTTTGCAACTGTAGTCTGTGACTCTGTGGCTATGGAATTGGGTTGGTGACCTTTTGTGCGTATTAAGCTTCATTTAGGGTAGCTCGGACTGTAATTATTATTTCAAACGATAAAATAAATACTTTTAATCGGACGTTTAGTATTGTATCGAATTAATATGTATATTAAATAATATAATTTTAAAAATTAAATTATTACTTAAGTATTAATAATTAAATTATTATTTAAATGTTAATTAATACGCTTATTTTTTATTGGGGATATACATCACAACATTTACAAGTTTAGTCTACCTATAATCAAGGTATTAAATATCGATGATATCGGAAATATCGGTAATCCAAAAACACGGAAATTTCGATGGAAATATCGGGATATTATCGATATCGATAAAAATTGAATAAAAACCACGGAAATTGTAAGAAAAACTTGGAAATTTTTATTGAAACTTTGCAGGATGTTTATTTAGTCAATTATCTATTAGTTTATCACAAAAAATTGGAAGGAAATGCATTGCATGATGGATTTAACTGATTTAAGTTGATTATATAGCGAACTGGCAAACATTGTGAGTGTAGAAAATATGTAAATATTTTAGCATATTTTCACAAAAACATAAGTGATATGGTGGTCAAGGTGTTGAAGGAGTAAAATGGGAGAGGTTCGAATCTCCTTGGTGTTTTTTTAAATATAGAAATTTAAAAAACACGGAAATTTCGATGGAAATATCGATGACATCGAAAATATCGGTAGTCCAAAAACACGGAAATTTCGATGGAAATATCGGGATATTATGGATATTTAATACCTTGCCTATAATTACTCTTTATGCCTTCATCGTGAAAGTTATATTATATATGCTACAGAACAAGATACGATTGCAGGAATATTGAGCGAATATATGCGAATTGTTGCTTACCCATTTTTTCATGTACATCCCAATCTTCAATGATTTGGGTTTGGGAACACCATTGACAACATCAAAGCCTTTGAGTAGAGGCATATCGGGAAGTTCATCCACAAACATCTGCAGCCTGGTCAGATTTAAAAGCTGCTCTTCCGCCCATGAAGTCTTCAAAAGCAACCCCAGAAAAGCTATGAAAAACACTAAAACTCTCTGCGCCCTAATCATCTCTCTCTCTGGTTTAGCTATGGGTGCATGCAAGAGAGAGAGAGAGAGAGAGAGAGAGGTGCTTATTGGAAAAGTAATTTCTGAATCGGTGTTTTGCAGAAAGGAAGAGGTTGAGAGTTGAGAGACGTTTCAGAGGCTTAAAAGTAAAGTTGAGTTTGTGTGGCAACAAGAAGAGTATAAAAGTCTTTGCAAGGTTTATCTAATAGGTTTCTCTTTTCAGATGTAAAACTGTTACTCTGATTCTTGCATTTTTCAAACGAAATATATAAACAATATATAAAATGAGTAACGTGAAATATGTGTGACCGTTGAACTTTACGCGCGACTAATCTGTTTGGACAGCATTTTGTTGTTAGAAAGTGTGCAATTCGTCGGATTCGCTAATTTGGTTATTTTGGATACGATTTTAAAGAGAGAAATGAAAAAATTGGTTAAAAGGTTAAAGAAAACATAATTTCCTTGTAGGTCCCTCCCTCACCTTCGGATTCTCCTTTCTCCATTCATTTTTGTCCATGTATGACCTAAAAATATCATTACTGTCCACTCTTAATTTCTTACAAGTAGAAAATAATATTTCTCTTTTTTTTGTGGACTTTTTATTTGTTAATAACTAAATTTGAGAATTATTATTAACATTTTAAAATTTTCATTCTACATTCCTTACAATTATGTTTTTCTTTTTAATTATAAATATTTTGAAGTGTCAAATGAAAAATTTTAAGTGCTAATAAATTCTCCAACTTTATTCACTAAAAATGTGTCAACAGCTTGTGTAATAGTAATAAATAGAATAGCCACTTATTATTACAGTCCAGTAACATTTATCTTCACTTGTAAGTGAGATGTCTTAAATTCGAATCTCGCTAAAGACAAATTTGAATCACATTACTGTTTACTTCAAATGCTGGGAATAGGGAGAAAGAAAGATTACTGTATATGAAGATAGGGGAAGACGTGGAGAAAAGAAGTGGGCCCATTTGTATCTTAATTTTGCCTTAGATTAATATTATATTTAAATTGATTTTATTTATTAATTGGATTTTTTTATCTATTTTTGATTTACATGACACAATTAATTGTCACATCAACAATAAAAATAGAATCAATAGTTGTCACATTATTATTTAACTGTCAAATTAACGGTTTTATTAATGGACGCATGAATTTAAAATAAAACAATAAGTAATGTATGAATGAATGAAATTGAAATGTTTTAAAGATATTGTGTGAAGTTGTAATTGATCTCAATCTTGAGTGTGCAAATTGTAATTTATCCTAAATTAATTCTCCCTAATTCTCATTAATTTCTATTTCTATTTCTATTAAATTATAAAAATTTGAAGGAGAGAGACATACCTGTTGGAATGAGAGAACGTCAGAAGAAAATGTTTGCTCTATTCTCTCGGCCCACGCTATGCATCACATTTCCATCCCTTTCACTCACCTCTCTCCTCGACTAGAAACATTTGAATATAGTTGTCTAACCAGTCAAATAAGAGCAGTATCACAGTAATTAGGTATTATAAGATCTCCAAGTCTACTCTAATTAGGTATGAAAAATGTTAGGAAGACCATGTTTTGAAACCATATATTGCAAACCACATGGTGTGGTGGTTGATGATTATTTTTTAAAATGATTTAAAGAATGAATTCAATCATCAACTATCACGTCATGTGATTTACAAAATATGATTCAAGAATATGATCTCTCTAAAATCACCCATAAGCATTATTAAGTCTTGTAAGTACAATTCCAATGCACGGTATTAAGTCTTGCAAATATTTTTCTCCCTTTCAACGGAGTAAAAATATTGAGTGAAGTCACCATGCCAGAGTGAGTGTAGAAGATGGCTTAAATATGCCTGTACTTTTATTTTAATTTAGAAAGAAGAAATGATAAGAATTGAAACTGAGATGCAGAAAATTCTTTTCACGTTTAAGGATGCCATATAAATACAAATGACAATTATACAAATCTATAAAAACATGCATGAGACGTTATCATTGTTGGTTTGATATCAGAGAACCCAAAACCCCAGTTACTCTTTGAACCAAAACTCACGTAAATATTGAACTGTGCTTCTCATTCAATTTCAAAAACAAGATTACAGTTTTTAAAGGAGCAACATACTGAAAATAAATTGACAACTGCTTCCCACGATCACATGCAGATTTCGTGGAAGTCTTAACCCTAAGCAACGGAAGCAAAACCTATCTGTGGTGAACGTGCTCAACCACAACTCCTACAAACTAGGACTTGAGCTTGACTAGGTCTCTATATGGCCACAGCATTATTTAAATTAAAACAACTTAATTTAAACTTAACTAAAACTCTTAATACCCTCCCTTAAACTGATTTCTACTGAAGACAGTTTAGGGTTTAGATACTAACACGAAGTCTTCATCAGCTTCTTCAACCACCACATAACTTGTTAGGCTTTCAACCCACTCCTTCTCAAGATGTTTAAGTGACTGTACTCCAAGTAGCTTTCTCATCTTCTCGAAAAAGGGCTGCTTGAGTGACTTCGTGAGTATATCAGCCAATTGATTTCCACTCTTGCAATATTCGAGCTCAACTATACCATCATTGCACAGATTTCGCAGAAAATGAAACCGAACATCAATATGCTTACTTCTTCCATGCATTACAGGATTTCTTGATAACTTAATGGCAGAAATGTTATCACAGAAAATGGTTGTCGAATTCTCTTGCTTCTCACCCAGTGCTTCCAGCATCCTTCTCAGCCAAATTGCTTGACATGCACATGAAGCAGCTGCCATAAACTCTGCCTCAGTAGTGGATAAGGTCACGATTTGCTGCTTCTTTGAGGACCATGTAATTGCTCCAAAGTTTAGCATGAAAACATGTCCTGAAGTACTCTTCCTGTCATCAATATCACCAGCATAGTCACTGTCAGTAAAGCCAACAAAATCTGAACCTCCTTGATTATTATAGAACACTCCATAATCGATTGTTCCCTTTACGTATCTCAGGATTCTTTTTGCTGCATTCAAATGCATTTCAGTTGGTCTCTCCATGTACCTACTGATGACACTCACTCCATACATTAAATCAGGTCGTGTGAAAGTCAAATACATAAGACTTCCCACAAGTTGCTTGTAGAATGAACTGTCCACTGCGCTCCATTTATATCCTTACATAGCTTCAGCCTAGGTTCTAATGGAGTTCCAATTTCCTTGCAATCCGCCATTTTAAACTTCTCAAGAATTTCTTGTGCATATTTCTTCTGACAAATAAAGTTCCCAGCAGCCTTTTGAATGACTTCAACACCTAGAAAATAACTCATGAGGCCGAGATCAATCATCTCGAACTCCTTCATCATAAGCCTCTTGAACTCCTTTATCATTTCAACATTGTTGCCAGTATATATCAAATCATCGACGTACAAGCAAAGCATTAACATTTTACCTCCAGTTTCACTCTTAACATAGAGTGAATGATCATAGGGACATTTCTGAAACCCTAGCTTTCCAAAATGATCATCAATTCGACTATACTAAGCACGGGGTGCTTGTTTCAGTCCATAAAGCGCCTTCTTCAGCTTATATACTTTTCGTTCTTCTCCTTTCTTCTCATATCCTTGTGGTTGATCGACGTACACCTCCTCATGCAATTCTCCATGCAGAAATGCTGATTTTACGTCCAATTGATAAATCAACCATGAATGTTTAGCTGCAAGTGAGATTACCAACCTTATTGAATCTTGTTTAGCCACGGGAGCAAACACTTCCTTGTAATCAATGCCATGTCTTTGCTTGTATCCCTTTGCCACCAAACGAGCCTTGTGCTTGTCTATTTCTCCTTTCTCATTGAACTTTGTTCGAATCACCCATTTTACACCAATGGTCTTGTGTCCTTTGGTAAGACTGTCAACTCCCACGTATTATTCTTTTCAATGGACCTTATTTCACTTTCCATTGCAGCCTTCCACTTCATCTCCTTTGAAGCCTATTCGAAAGTGATTGGATCACTGTCTACAAACAGTGCAAAATGAGCACTGTCATCATTTGAGCTTGTGTCATTTGTATCATAATCCATCATCCATGATGGCCTCTTTCTCGAACCCTCACCCCTTAGATTGTATCTTTCTTCTTGTTCCACTTGATGTGGTACTTCTTCAATTTGAGGTGGAGTTTGTGCCATGATGTTTTCATCATCAGGATCATCATCAATTCGTATCTGTTGACTGCCTTTCTTGTTTGCAAACCAGGTCCATTTTGTATTCTCATCGAATACCACATCTCGACTAACAACGATCTTCTCCGTTTCAGGATTATATAACCTGTAGGCTTTGGATACATCACTTATCCCCAGAAACACACACTTTTCTCCTTTGTTATCCAGTTTCTTCCTTTTCTCATCAGGAACATGTGCATATGCAATGCATCCAAAAACCTTGAAATGCTCTACAGAAGGCTTTCTACCATTCCACGCCTCTCGAGGTGTCATGTTCTTGACAGAAAATGTAGGACTTCTGTTAAGGATATGGACTGCCCAAAGGACTGCTTCAGGCCAAAATTGTTTTGGAACTCCTCCATTTGCTAGCAAGGTTCGAACCATGTTGAGTATAGTTCTATTTTTCCTTTCTGAGACCCCATTTTGTTGTGGCGTGTAAGCTACAGTTAGCTGCCTTTTTATTCCATTTTCATCACACAAAGCTTCAAACTCCTTCGAGCAAAACTCTCATCCTCGGTCAGTGCGTAAGCACTTGATTTTCTTTTCAGCTTCATTCTCGACAAGAGCCTTGAAACTCTTAAATGCATCAAGTGCTTCTGACTTCTCATGCAAGAAATACACCCACGTTTTTCTACTGAAGTCATCAATAAATGAAATAAAGTACCTCTTCCTTCCATTTGAACTTGGATTGATTGGTCCACATAGATCCGAGTGGACCAATTCCAAAACTGAGTGAGCCCTTGTAGCCTTTCCAATTGGAAACGTATCTCTTGGCTGCTTTGATATGACACACTCCTCACAAACCTTGGTTTGGTTCGTGA
This sequence comes from Crataegus laevigata, assembly GCA_963580275.1. Lineage (NCBI taxonomy): Eukaryota > Viridiplantae > Streptophyta > Magnoliopsida > Rosales > Rosaceae > Crataegus > Crataegus laevigata. The sequence continues at coordinate 41,151,345 of OY756941.1, forward strand.
TTTTAGGCAGACCAGTCACCTTTTTCTTCTGATAGAGTGTTCTCAGTCCGTTGAAATGCAAGTGCCCAAATCTGTGATGCCACAGCCACGTTTCATCATCTTCTTTTGCAACCAGACAAGTGTTTACACTTTTAAGCTTCAGTGGAAACAGCCTGTTTGGTGACATCTTCACCACAGCGATGGAACCTCTTTTTGGATCATATATTTCACATTCTCCTTTAAATATGGTGATCCTGTACCCTTTATCTTGAAGTTGTCCAGCACTTAAGAGATTAGTCTTCAAATCAGGAATGAAAAAGACATTTGAAATTGTCTCAATGAAATCATTTTTGGTTCTGATTTGAATCTCTCATTTTCCCATAACATTCACTATTGACTTGTCTCCAAAGCTTACCGTGGTGCGAAAGCTTTCATCCAAGTTAACAAAGGATGGTTTGTACCCACTCATGTGATTGCTACAACCAGTATCTACATACCAGGTTTCCTGATCAAAGCTTTCCATGACATGAAACGCCATCAGCAGTGTTTCTTCTTCCTTTTTCTCAGTGAAGTGTGACTTCTCTCCCTTCTCCTTTGGAAGCTTGGTGTAGCACTCATTTTTGTAGTGCCCATAATTTCTGCATCTGTAACACTCAACTTGTGACTTGTCAAACTGCTCTTTGCCTTTGCCTTGACGATCATCTTCTTTCTTGGAAACATAAGATGATTTGTTATCATCTCTATTCCCAAATCGTGCACCATCTCGATTTCCTCGGCCTCCTCTTCCACGACCACATCCACATCTTCCACGTCATCTTCCTCCTCTTAAACTTGAAGATTCAGTGAAAATGGAAGCCTTCAAAGCTTGCTCTTAGGAGACTCCACGGTTGAGCTTCTGCTCATGAACCAGCAAGGAGCTTTGCAGCTCATCAATCGACATATCCTCTATGTCATTTGACTCCTCAATGGAGCAGACCGCGTAGTCAAACTTAGGAGCCATTGATCTCAAGATTTTCTCCACTACTTCATTATCTTCAATCTTGTGGCCATGGATTCTCATCTTGTTAGCCATTGACATAGCCTTTCCAATATACTCATTCACAGATTCTCCATTCTTCATTTGAAGAGTCTCAAAGTCTCTTCTTATAGCTTGAAGTTGTGCCCGCTTCACCTTTCTGGATCCCTGGTATTTCTTCTTCATTGACTCCCATATTTGATGGGAAGTATCCTTCTCGAGAATAGTTTCGAGAATGGATCTGTCAGTCGCCTGGAACAGGTAATTCTTTGCCTTTAAATCTTTCAGCTTCAGTTCATCAACCTTCTTTTGTTGTGCCGCTGTCAAAATACCTTCAGGTATATCAATCCCCATTTCCACAAAGTCAAAGTACTCTTTGGACCTCAGGAAGTTTTCCATCAACATGCTCCAATGGTCGTAATGACCATCGAACTTGGGAATGGCTGGCTGCACAAAGCTTTCAGTTGTCTTCTCACTCGACATTGTTTCTTTCTGAGACCCCTAAAAAACTGGCTCTCATACCAAATGTTGGTTTGATATCAGAGAACCCAAAACCCCAGTTACTCTTTGAACCAAAACTCACGTAAATATTGAACTGTGCTTCTCATTCAATTTCAAAAACAAGATTACAGTTTTTAAAGGAGCAACATACTGAAAATAAATTGACAACTGCTTCCCACGATCACATGCAGATTTCGTGGAAGTCTTAACCCTAAGCAACGGAAGCAAAACCTATCTGTGGTGAACGTGCTCAACCACAACTCCTACAAACTAGGACTTGAGCTTGACTAGGTCTCTATATGGCCAGTCAGCATTATTTAAATTAAAACAACTTAATTTAAACTTAACTAAAACTCTTAACAATCATTGGCATACAATTTGCGACAAGCCTTTCATTCTTCGCCCTTTTTTTTTTTTAAAGAACTTAGTCGGTACGAAGGAATTTTATTGATATGAAAAAAAATTACACCTAATCAGGGGATATAAACGTTACCCCTTATAAGCCTTTCATTCTTCATTTATTTCCATACTTGTGAATGAAGACAATAAAATTGTAAAAAAGGGGGGAGAAATCAAAAAATCCGAAATATTTAAATGATAACTACAAATACTTGGCTGTAAGATTGTGAATCTGAATCACACATTATGTTCGAACCAAAGGTTATGTCTCATGCTTCCTGGTTCAATACGCCTTACTCTTACCGCATATTGATGTCCTCTTGGAAAAGCCGAGAATGCGGCGGAAAGGGTTCAAAAACCAGGCATCAATTTTCTGAAACATGACTTTGAAAGAATGATACATAGGAAACTGCAGCAAACCGAATAGAGGGACTGGGAAAAAGGCAATAGGATAAAGAATAGACTTGGTCCATTTCTTCTCGACGCGAATCAGGAGTAAAATAGTGGCGGCAAAGGCGAGCATGGTGGTTGCCATTGACAAGAAGAGCAAGACGAAACCAATCATGATCTTGCGAGGAATGTTGTTGATGAAAAGTGGGTACTCGAGAGGGGAGGAGAGGACCGAGAGAAAGAATGCCACAGAAGATAATGAGCAGGCGATGGCCACAACGTCCATGCAGGTGAAGAGCAAAAAGAGAGGATCGTCCTGGAAAATTGGAAGGCCATTTTGGTCATTACCCCCGGGAATGGCGTAGGCGGCTGCAAAGACCACAGTGGCCACTAGCACCGCCACAGTTGAGCATGACTGAGCTGTTTCTTTTACCCATTTTTGTGCTGACTCCAGAAGTTCGTTATGCTCATTGTAGAACAGCTCCTCTGCTGTCTGTTCCTTGTTGTTATGGTGCAAGCCATAATGAGGCGGTAGTATATCTCTCACATGCTGGACAGTGGACACGAACACGGACATTTATCAGGTCGATTAACATACTCAATCAGTAAAAGAAGTACTTGTCTGACAATATAAGTCTAGCAAAAGAACATTACCAGCATCCATTGTAGCTCTGCTTGCAATTGCATGGCAGGGCCAATTAAATTTTGAGACAATGATATAGAGTAGTAACTCCTATCTGCAGCCTGGTGCAACACAGTGTTGCCATCGCAGTCGATCCTCTCATTCAGCCTCGACATCACACTTGGTTTGCTTTTGATAAGCTTAAGGATTGCTTTCTGACGATGCTTAATGGCCACATGCAAAATGTTGCGTTCGTTTTTGTTAATATGCTCAACCGCCTGAGGATGCTGCTCAAGTATCTCCTTCACAATGGACACAGTTCCTTTGACAGTTGCTATAAGCAGTGGGGTAGAGTCATAAACTTTAGTCGTCACCCCCTTGTCCGATTTGGTTGCTTCTGCGACCGCCTTTCCTTTTTTACCTCCATCATCACCAAATCCCTCTGATTTGGTTGCTTTTGCGGCTGCCTTTCCTTTTTCGTCTCTGTAGTCGTCGACATCTTTACTAAGAGTTTCCACTGACCCCAGAGAAATGGTCTTGGTCTCTGCTTGCTTGTTACTACTCAGCCAAGAATAGTCCGAATTAACGAGCAACGGGACAATTTTCTCTAGTGATTTTTTGTTTTTCTTGTCCTTCCATATCTTGTGGATTATGCCACCATGCGGGCCTCCTGTTCCTATTCATCACATGATCAAGCATACATATAGTAACTAACGTGTCATAAGGAGATATTATCAGCACTCTAAAGAAGTTATCATGCATTCTTTATCTTCTCATGTAAAATCATAATAAATGAGTAAATAATGTTTCATTTCTAGAGTTTTAACAAGTGTCCATTGTGATGAAATGCACTGAGGAAAAGGCAGAAAGTAAACAAACTTTTAGCAAGGGAGTCCCATACTGAAGAGTAAACCCTAGCAAAGCCTGCAAAACATTTTATGCATGCACCTTCATCAGAAACATTGAAAAAATGCTGATTAATGGAACGCTTTAGCTAGCTAAGTGTACGTACTTTATTTGTTTAATTAATTAGGTTACCTGAAAGCTTGTTCCTAGAGATGGATTGACGGCGCGGCTGGTTGCTAACCAAGTTGATCTCTACATCATCTTTCTGATTTGGTGTGACCACATCTCCTCCATCAGCAGGAAGGCCTACGTATATAACAATTAAGTATTCATATTACAGCTTCATAAAAAAAAAAAAAAATATATATATATATATAAGAGGGGGCAAAACAAAAAACGTGGGTGCACACGCGTATATGGAGCAGTACGTACGTGCACACGCGTATATGGAGCAGTACGTACGTGCACACACATGTAGCAGTATGTAGAGTATTGATACATACAATAATAAATTAGCATCTTCCATTTGCTTCGTTGAGATTGTGGCTCAAAGGCAGTCGGCATTTGGGCTAGCAATTGAAGGCTTGTCAATCCTTTATCTTCAGTTTGGTGCGCTAGAGAGGGGCAGCACTCCAGTAACCAAAGAGCAGTCTCTGTATTGTGGAATACAAAGGAGCAAAAGTTATTAATATGCATTGTGGAATCAGTGTGTGCATTTTCAGAGAGAGAGAGAGAGAGAGAGAGACCGAAATGTTGTGCAAGGACGGCGATATGAAGAATAGACATTTTGTCATTTCTGTGGAAGTGAAACCAAAGATTGTTCCGATTATCCTCCATCAGTTTGCGAGCATAAAACTTGACCAAGTCAGTGTGACCGAGAGCAGCGGCCCTGAAGAGCGGAGTTTCTCCTAAATGGTTCCGTGTCTCCAGCAGCGTCAGCGCATGATTCTCTTCATCAGTACTACGAGCACTAGTACTGATGATGATCTCTTCCGGAACAGGCATGTTGAAGTCGCTCACCAAGTAGTTTGCCGCTTCCACATTGCCGGACGCACTCACCTCGTGAAGAGTATTGTTTCCGTTGTTATTCGGAACCCTTAGAGCCTTTCTCTCGTCGTAGCTGGTCGAAATCCTTAGTATATTGATCAATACTTGGAGGACTCTTTTGCCTTGTGATTTGCTGCCCAAAGAAGCCGCAAGGTGGAACGCATTGTCCCCTCCCACCGTCATTTGATTGAGCAGTTTTTCGGGATTTTCCTCGAAGTATTTCTTTACGCCTTCCCAGTTATCCTCCATGGCACATTGATAGGGACATTTCAAGTCTGAAATTCCCCTTAAACTATCCTCTCCCTCTTTTTGATCCGGCTGAACCCTGTTTGGATCCGGCACAACCGCTAGCGTTCTCCAGTACCCCATCTTTAGTGCTAGCTAGCTTCGCGGTGCGTAATGTAGCTGTTGTCGCTTTGATTTATAGGCTAGCTGCTGCTGCTTCTACCATATGCTTAACTTAATTAATTAACAAAGAATGTCGAATAATAAAGCATAAAAGGGGATCGAACAATTAAGGGTACCATTTTCTAGCTGTAAATGCTTTACCCGTACAAGCATTTACCTTTGCTTAGTTTATTAGTTTCCTTTTGTACAAGCATTTACCTTTGCTTAGTTTATTAGTTTCCTTTTGCAGATCTGTGGCTCTAATTTTTTTTACACAACTTTTTATACGCTTTTTTATGAAACCCACTTGCTAATGTATTTTAACGATTCAAACTGTTTATTTTTTAAAACAGTATTTATAGAACACGCTATTAGGACATTCATTTGTAATAAAGAAAATAGATGAATACAATTCTACAAAGAAACCCTAAACTCTTAATCCAACAGTCATATGATTTCAAATTTAGTGATTTTTGGTAGACATGATTTTTGAGGGAAGACCTAAAAAATAGACAATTTGGATCGTTAGAATACATTATGAAGTTTGTCCCACAAAAACATGTCAAAGGTTGTGTGAAAAAAATGGTGTCACAGATTCGCCCCTGTGTGTGTGTGATTTAGACACGTGAACTAATCTATACTGCTCTACTTAAAAGATGCAATTATGAGATAAAAGATCATGGCAAAAAGGGTAAAAAAAGAGAACTAGAAAGACGTGGAAGAGACTGAGAAAAAACATAGGAATACTTGGAGCTAACATAAGATTTGGCGAAAAATCAAGTGCAACGACATTTTAGAATTCATACAACCGACCTCACTTAATGGGATAAGACTTTGTTGTTGTTTGTATCAAATTTAATTTAAATTCTAAATTACACTAAGAAGATTCAAACTTAGGTGCAAACTAGCCGACTTGGCTAGCCTAATTAAGTCTACAAAGTACAACATTGTTTCACTAGACATATTCTGTTTATTCATTCATTGTAGAAAATTACATCTCATGTCCTTGAACACGTATATACATATATATATATAGACATATATATATATACATATATATATATATACATAGATATATATATATACATAGATATATATATATACATAGATATATATATATATACATATATATATATATATACATATATATATATATATATGTATATATATATCACAACGTTGCTATAGCGAGTTCTGTTCAGGGAGTCAAGAGGGGGCTGCCTGCCTTGATTAGCACGAACACACTGCCGTTGTCTCCCCTGCTAATCCGGAGCTCTCCATCGAGGTACGTGGTTAGCAACCACGACTGGGCACTGCTACTTGAGATGGAGAACTTAAAAGGGGGTTGACTGGAGATGGTCTTTACAACAGATGAAGCAGTGTCTTGAACAGAATTGAGCAAACCTTTGAAGGGTGCGAGTTCGATTTTTTGTCCTAGAAACTCAACATTTTCGGGTATCACCAGCGAGTCTGTTAGCTGTGGAGTGCTAATTACGCCTTCTTCAAACTTAATCTGAATCAACAAAGTGATCAAAACAAAACTAATTTACAGCTGAACCAATAGTTTCATAATTAGTTTCCATCGTTCCAAAGAACCCTAAATTGAATTGTTTGTTCCTTCAAATTTAATGAGCTAGCTAGCTTTCAAGAGGATATAAACAATTAGACACAAAATGGTTGTGATCATGCAACCACCATGTACTTTGGGTGAAGTTCTACTATGGTTCTGCAGTTACCTAATTGCTACAAAAAGCTTAGTTTCGTCAATAAAATAGCTCGTGAACGATACATGTGGGAATAAATTGGGGGTTGTGGGAGGTGGAAAAACCTCTCACGTGCTAATTTCGGAAAACAAATGAGGTATTAAAGCAAACTATCTTTGAACTGTAACAGTTAGTAATCTAAGGAAGTAATTGGCCACAAATGAAATACTGAAAGTGAAGTAAAACTTCGCCCAAACTACATCTAAGTAATTAATCAAATCATTTTCATAGGTACGCTAAGCAATGAAAGGGGAATGAATTAACCAAACCTGGACGCGCTTGGGGCTTCGGACTTCAAATGTCGCGTTCGTGCTGATGGAAGTGGTAGCCAGCGGTCCAGCAAACTGGACAGAGTTTTGTACGGTGAAATTCTCAGAGTCAATTGTCTGAGATATCTCTTCAACCTTCACCAATGGAAGCGTCCCTCTTGACAACAATGGAAACAGACCCGCAAATGAAGTGTACCTGTAGAACAAATTGTCTATATGAATCACTGATTTTAAGTCAACAAATTCTTTTATTTTTAACAATATGATATTTAAAACTACTCTAAACTGTGCGAGTACCCTGCAAAGTAGCGGCCACACTGCCATACTAAGGAGCCTACAAAAACAACAATCAAGTTTTATGATATCCCACTAAGTGTGGTTGGCTATATGAACCTAGAACACCACTGCGTACGGTTTTGCGCCAAGTATTCCGTTAACTCTACTTCATATCTTTTCTTATAGTCTCGTTCGAAGATCCTACGTCTTCTTCTACCCCTTTTGTGTTGAATCTCAGTCTCACAATCACATCTTTTAACTATAAGTCTTTGGTTCACGGGTCCAAACCATCTTAACTAATTTTCTCCTGTCCTATCTTCAATTGCGGCAACTCTAAGGAGCCTAACAATACAAATTATTTACTAAACTATATGAAATAGAGAATAAATAGTACTTATTCCATGAAATTTTCATTTACTATATATTTACACCAAGTGGTGGGAGAATGAATTGATTTCGAACTCGTCCACCAAACTTAAATCTCTCTCAGTTACCATAACAATATTTTACTCTGCATCGAAATTTTGATTTAAGTCACATATATGCATCGAAATTTTGCTTAAGTAACACAATCAGTGGGCTGTAAGTAGAGTATAATATCACTGAACTGTAGTGACAAATAAATAGGCGGAGTTGGAGCTACTTACGCTAGAATCCATTTGCCATTGAGGAGAGGCAAGGCCTCAGTCGGAGCCGGAGTCGGGTTTTTGGCCTCCAACTGGGTAATAAGCTCCACAATCTCGGCCCGGGTCTCGCTGGTGGCGCTCAGCCCACGATCAGTCCCGTAAAACGAGTCCACCAAAGCCTTCTTCAGCCGACTTATCTCCGCTGGCTCCGGCTCAGCCGGCTTCTCCTCCACGGCCACAGCTACATCCCCGCCCGACTCGACATCCTTCTCGGTGCCCAACTCGTCATCGTTCGCCGATCGGATCCGGGTCGATGGTCGGGCCCCGACGATCAAGTTGAATTTGACGGTGGATTTGGCGGCGGCGATCCCGACGGAGTTTGGCGCAAGGAGGAGGGAGGGCTTGGAGGTGAGACGGTGGCGCGGTGGGTTTAGCAATAGAGGGTTTAGGGTTATCTGCGAGACGAAGGCCATGTTTGGGTGCTTTTTTCTTGAGCTGAGATTTTGTGAAAAGCAGAGAGAGTGAAGAAATGCTTCTGGCTTTTCTTGTTTCGACAACCGAACCTGGAAAAATTTATGGGCTCGAAATAGGGAGGGAGTTGAAGCAAGAAGTAATGTCGGTACTCCTGCTTCGTCTTGCTGGCCAATGCTATGGGAAAACCCAATTATGCCCTCGAGTCGATTATGTTAGAAATGATTGCGTCCTCTCTTTTTCAGAGATAGATTGTCTGCTCTTCCCTGCTCATACCATTTTTATGTCTTTCTATTTTGTGCGGTCATGGTTAAATTATCAGTATTTTATATTAATTTTTTAATAAAGATAATAAGACAAAAAATAATATAAATATAAAATGTTGACGTGATTTAACCATAACCACACAAACAAAAGAGTATGGAAAGAGTATGAGAAGGGGAGGGCAGGCAGACAATCCATCTCCCTCTTTTTCTTCCTCCTCTTCTTCATTTTTATTACCATAAATAAATAATTGGATTTGGATCCTCTCCGGATCCCCTCTTTGGGGATCCCGAAGATCAAGCCACAAGGGACCGTTCATAAAAAATCGTATGGCTACAATTAAATGCTTTTTACTCAAAACGAGACTTCTTTATTTTTAAAAATATAAAAATTATTTAATTGTGACCGTACGATTTTTTATGAACAGTCCTTGTGATTTGATTCCAATGATCCCTAGGGAGGGATCCATAGAGGATCCAAATCCTAAATAATTTACTCTTTTTCTTTGATTTATGTCCAATCGACCGGATATTGCTCAGAATTTCACTCAAGCTTGCTAATTTAATTAAAAAGGTTACGCGTAGTATTTAGTAATTGTCTATTTTTTAAACTAATTTGTCGCAGTAAAAACAAAACAAATTTGCATATTGCCACTCACAATTACTAATTTTTGAGATATGATGGGAAGGGCAAAATGGTACTCACACTCCCAAAATCATGTGGGAGAAGGGAAGTACACACGGATCCTGTCCACAACTGCAAAATTTATGGGACAAATTTATGTCAACTAATAAAACAAGAATCAAGATTGTCTGCCATCAACTTATCATTTCTTTTTAATCGCCTTTTATTTAAATGGTCACGGACCCACCGATTAAGCCGCGTCTACGTTTTATATTTATATTATTTTTTGTTTTATTTTTTTTATAAAAATATCAATATAAAATGTTAACGCAACTTAATCGTGACCGTTTAAATATGTGGAAATGATAAGTGGAATGCAGACAATCTTTGTCCATAAAACAAACTATAAAATTAATGACACGTTTCAAAGTTGAACTTAAATGAAAAATCACATTACGCAAATATGGGAGAGCCAGAGACGTTGTCATTTTGATACGATTTTGGTAAACGATATTGTTTTGGTTGTCACTCACTCTACCATCTTGTTTGGTCAGTTTTAAGCCTTATGCTTGATGGGAGAACTTAATGAGTGAGTGAGGAGCTCATGTCTTCACGTTCTTTTGCTTCCGTTTTTATAGGAAAATATTTCATGGATTAGGGTATTATACCGTCAGATTTACTCGATGGAATATGGACCGTCGGATGTGATGTGAGTTTTAAGTATCATTTTCATTTTCATGAATGCACTCACATATTGTTGTTGATTACATAAAAGCACCAACCGATTTCAAGATACGTCAAAAATTTTGATTTGAATCAAATAGATGAGAATAGATTCCCGATTACATGGTCACACCCAAATGTTTATTCATAAGAGGTTAGTAACTTAATACTGTTGGAGTCATACAATTTTCGTGTAAACCATGGCACCAACCAACCAAGTTCCTCAAAATCTCTTTATCTTGATCAGCTTTGAATGAATTGCTCCTAGTTTCTGTAAAGATACATTTGGGCGGAGTTCTGTAAAGATAAATTTGGGTGAAGTTGGGCCTTGGAATTGGGCTGTTGGGTTTTCCTGGACTGGGGAAAAGGCAAAGGTGAAAGCTTGGGTGGGCTTAGAACTTCTGGGCTATAACATTAAATAAGTCTCGTGGCAGGTGCACATTGGGATCAGGGGGTTCGAGAACCATCAGTTGTTCAGGAAATATACTCGTAAAGTTCTTCGGATAACCCTTTGAATGTTTAGTATAGGTCGTTTTTGTGCACACCAAGTGCTTGATGTAACGTGCTAGTCATATATCGGCAGAACATTACAAGTTGCGTCAAGAACCCTCTACAAAAATTATCTTGATAACACTCATCGTATTGCTTCAAGATATGCTAATACATGTTGACATTTGCGCAACATGGCTCGGCTAATGACAACAAGCCCATCAATGTTCAAGGAAAATGTCTCGATGAATAAATTGAAATATTTTACACGCTTCGCGCTCTATTTCTATTTAAAAACTTAGACATTTAACGCTGAAATCCTCTAATATTTGAATCCTGGATCCTCTACTGATTATTTCTAGTGTTAACGTCAGTTGACTTCGCCGTTGCTTCAGCATGCAACCAATAACATTCATGAATCATTGAATTTTTTATTTATTTTTTCCTTAGTCGCTCATATATCATACATAAATGTGGTTTGCCTTGTAATAGAAAAATACGAAGGGGCATGTATATCAAAAGACCGAATATATTATTGGTAGAAAATGAATTTCGTGCAAAATTGTTAATTAAATAATGAGGATTTCAGCAATCATTGATTGCCAGCGAATATTGATCACTGGAATTACAAATTAAATCGCTAGGATTAACAAAATTAAGCACAGTCAATGCCCCTAATCCTTATAATTATGAGATGGTAACCAAGGTTCGAACAGAACGTCGAGAGTGAATCCCACACTGATGAGAAGATGAATCTTGCATGTATTTATAAGTAATTCGACTACTTCTTATCTTGCTAAATGATTTTATGGAAAAATCCTAATTTGTTTTACGGAACCACTTATGCTACATTTCCAACGGAATCGGAGCAAAACAGAGCTGTATGACCCCTGCTACGTTGCGAAATCATGTTACTCAATTATCAATCACACTATTACATTAGCCTTTGGAATGATTTTCTCCCTTTTAAGCATTGGGGTTAATCAGCATTATTATTTTGACTTACGAGCTGTGCTGTGCATTGCAAAGTTGTTCTCAATTGCAAACGTATCTTTTGAGCGCAATCAATGCAAATAGCTTTATTGGTAGAGGGACAAACTTTGTTTGGGCACATCATTACACGTATCAAATAATGATTGAACTCACACAAACTTTAGGAGAGATTTCAATATGTCTGAAACACGAGACATAACACCACATGTCATTAGAGTCTCTAATTATATAATGACATCTGGTATTTCGTTCCGTGTTCCAGACCTGAAATTAATTTTCCCTCTGTGCTTAATTCGGTAAGTCTACGTATTTGAGCATCAACAAGTTTATGATTAACTTGTAGCTATAAAATTTTACCAAGTGCACTATGTATATGAATTGTGCTTTTAAGCTGTTCTTTTTTCTCGATTTTTGTTTAATTTCTAAAATTGTGCTTTAATTTACTTATTTTTGTTTCAATTCAAAAGTAAAACATGGCGTATAGAAAATGAGTTTACCAAAATCACTTCCCAAGATAAATAATCTTAAACAAGATTAATCACACTTTAGAAACGACATGCATAAAATCATATACTTTAAAAATCATAATCAAACTCGCTGGAAAATCTCTTAAGAGTCACCCAGACGTCCATCGACCTTTCTAAATTAAAACACAAAGACTCTCAAATCTCTAGTTCATAAATACGTTGAAAACTAAGACTAGAGTAACCTAGTTTGGCCAAACCCGACAGTTGAATCAACAAAAACAAGGAATGAGATTCCGGACCGCTCAACAAAATTCAGCGAAAATGAAGCGTCGGGTCACTCAATATATAATTAGAAAAATTAGACTAAGATAACAACATAAGATGTATGAGAAAGTATTTTCATCATTGTATCATGACGTTGCATGTACTTGGAGTCTGCGATTAGCGTCAAATGAATAATTTGACAGTTTGCATTTGTTATTGTTTCTCTTGGCATCTCTGCCCTGGGTAGTCTCTGCCCAGTTCTCTTATATGAAAATAAAATTGCCGCGTGTATCACTAGGTAGTGCCACTTGGCGGAGAGCATCGACTGACGCGCCGGCTTACAGGACTTTTGACTTTATTCGTCGCCGGCGACGACCAGCACCCGCGTACAAAGAACAACGCCCCAAACCCAACTCAAAGCTACCTGAAAAAGAAATACAACTACCAATAATTTTATCTATCCGAAAACAAAACAAACATAAATTTTTATACTTAAAAATTCCCAACCATTGCTTTCTCTAGAAGCCATCATTTTTGCCTTCTTTCCTCCTTCTTCTTCTTCTATTTTGTCCCTTTTTCTTGCTTTTTTTCAAACCCCAAAATCCCTTTTTTCAACGCAGAGCTGGCGCTCAGCTCGCATTTTACATAACCCAGTTTTCAGAATCCCCCGAAACCTATTTGGCAGTGCTGCTTTTGCCACAAGTGCTTTTGTTCTGGTTCTTGAAGACGCTCACGGGTTCTCCATGGACAGAGTCGGACTTGGACCCCTCCATTTAATCCCAATCTGTACGTTTTTTTTGTCCCAGCAACAATTCATTCTCTGAATCTTTGTTTTTCTGTTTTTGGGTTTTTGTGGTGGGTTTTGAATCCTTTGTTGAAGAATGAGTCAACTCAGTCTGTTATTGCAGGAAGCGGTGAGGCGGGAGAGGGCGGCGAGGACGGTCCTCGAGGTTCTGAGAGAGCAAATGGACGACGCGGGTGGAGCGAGGGGGGTTTTGGGCAGGCGGAGCTTCAAGCAACGGCTGAGACTGAACGGGTTCGGATGCTGTGGGGCCACCTGGGGCTTCGGACGGACGGCGGCGATTGGCGCCAGAGAGGATGAGGATGATCAAGAACCCAGAGAGGATGAGGATGATCAAGAACCGCGCAATCTTCCGTCACAAGAACGAGTGGTTATAACTGTGGGCCAGGCTGGACCGGTTAATATTTGGAATCCGGATTGCGTGGCTCCGGTTTCGAACGGGTCGGGTATGAATTTAGCTGCGGCACTGGCGGCCGAGCGACAGTTCCGGGATCCGCAGGATACGGAGGGAGAGGGGTCGGTGGCTCCCGCGGGTAATAATGCAAGGACGGGAACAACGGCGCCGGGAACGCCGATGAGAGTGTCGCTGATGAGGCTGCTTGAGGAGACGGAGATGGACGGCTGCGACGCGTTTGGCGGTGGCGCGACGGCGGACAGTGAAAAAGCAGCGGAGGGAGGGATAGGAAACGATTCGATGTGCTGCGTGTGCATGGGAAGGAAAAAAGGCGCGGCTTTCATCCCATGTGGGCACACATTTTGCAGGGTGTGTTCGAGGGAGGTGTGGTTGAATCGAGGTTCCTGTCCCCTCTGCAACCGTTCGATCCTCGAGATCCTCGATATATTCTAATGATCGTCCGATTTGATTGGATGATCAAAGAAAAAAAAACAAAAAACAAAGAAAATATTTGATGTGATTGTTTGTGGGAAGACGCCTCGAGATCGGTGCATTGTTGAAACTTTGATGGTTGAATTTTCAATCACTGGAAAATCCAATTCAATTTGTTGACATGTAATATGGGGGTCTTGAATTTAATTAGCGTTTCTATTACTATATTTTTCTGCAACTTGAAAGGTACAATGTGAATTTTTACATTTTTATGGTGAATTTTTTTTCTATTATTGGTATTTTACGTTGTCAAAACAATTATGCATTATTATGTGTTTAATTTTCTTAAATAATAGATGTCACATTCCAAACTTAGTTTTGCTGTAGTACGATATTGTCTGTTTTGGGCTCCGGCCACGCTCTCACGTTTTTGTTTTTGGAACTTACACGAGAACTTTTCAATGGGTCACTCATCTTGGAATTGCTCTCGCTTAACTTTGGAGTTCTAACGAACTCTAAAGACAGTGAATTCCCAAAAGGCCTCATGCTATAGGGAGGGAAGCATTTACATATAAGGCACATTATCCCCTCTTCGTTGGTCTATGTGAGATGTCACGATAGATGTTAGCATGGTCGTTACATAAAGTAAAATATCACTTGTACATATAATTTAAAATTCTTGAAATATTTTGTTCTCATAAAATATATAATATTGGCCCTACCTTTGACTGAAGAAGCTAATTGTCAGATGAATATGTTTGATTTCTTTGGAGGCACATGTACAAGGAAGCTTTTGTTAAAACAAAAGCAACTGTCATCTTTTAAATTTGTCGTTAAAAAAATAAGCTTGAAACGTTGGCATTTGTTTGTGTTTCTAGTGGAATCTTGAAGAACATTTGGGGTGGGTTGGACCAACCACAACAACCATCAACTTATAAGTTGGTGGGCAGAAATTGGTGGTTGTGCGAATCCATTTATGTGGGCTTAAAATAATGTGTTATTTTTTCCAAGCCCGTACAAAAACGTCCAATGTTGCACGAAGTTGGGCCTAGGTCCTTCGGTTCTATCATATACTAATTTACCGAGGGGATTCAACGGATTTTTCCCATACACATTAAAAGTGCATATTTAAGTTACATATGAAAACAAGAATCGTTGGATTCTGTTAGAGTAAACAACTTAACAACTCTTGTTCAATGCAATGTTATCTCCAAATTAATCAAATACTCTGATGTGCAATAGTAATTTACTGGCCTAAATCACGTATGAATAGCACCACGGAAGTTGGATCTAGCAATTCGAAAGAGATGCCCGTTTATTAATATATTTTTTGAAAAGAAAATATATTTTTGACCAAAGTGAAAAATATAAGTAAACTTATGATATATCAATCTGCAATGGTATATAAGTATCAAAAGATTCATGTACACAATTTTCATATAAAAAGTGGTGATTACTACGAATATGGAGAATGACTTGTATGACACAATGCTGTCTAGCTATCTCGCGTTCAACTTATTTTCTCACTTGAAAAAAAAGAATCCAAGCTTTGTTAAAAAAATCACTATGATATTATTTACTCATGCATGTATCATAATATGAGCAGACAATATTATGACAAAACAAATTTGATCACAATCTTGTGATATGAATCTTTTTTCCTTCTTTTGTGTTCGAAATGATAATCAAATATGAATCTAGTCGCCCACAACATTGCATGCGGGATGGACCCCATTTACGTCTTATCCAAACTCTCAATCACATGACCGAATGAGCTACAGTTCAATTTTTTGCACGATCAAAGAAGATAGAATCTCTTCAGGGAAGGGTCCACTTTATTATGGTGCACTGATCAATTGATATCTTACCTCATCACATCAGAGATCTTACACGCGCAATCCTAATAAGCATATAAATTGATAATTAGTGTTACGGTAAAGTGATATTTTTTTTTATTTATTAGTGAAAAAATTTATGTTTGATTTTTGTTAAAGATAAACTTCAGGAAGGGTCCACTTTTGTTATGTACACTGATCAAATTGATATCTTACCTCATCACATCAGAGATCTTATACGAGCAATCCTAATAAATGGGATCCAAAATAACATGTTGCCACGCATGAGACGTTGGTATGAGTAATGGACAAATACCAGAAAAGTATGAAAACAAAGCAACGTCGAGCGAATTTTGCGTTTCAAAAAGTCAAGTGGTGAGTTTTCAGTTTAACAAAGTAAATTAAGATCAAAATTGAGTTTCAAAAAATAAAGAGACAACTTTTAAATTTCAACAAGCAACATGAAATTGACGTAATTCAATAATATGCGGATGATAATAATTGGAGGATGCAAATGTATAGAGCCAAAAATGTAAGGGTTTGACAGGTATGTATACCACAGATCGATGGGAGCCAGCCCAGGCTCCACATTTCCTGCAGGTATGGAGTAACATGTCATGCCAACTCAGTAGTACTGGCCGGAACTAAATAGATTGTTCTTTTTAAAGGAACATGATTCTCTATTTTCTTGTTCTCGTCTACTTTTATGCTCTTCTCTCATACATTTTTTTTGTCTTATTATTTCGATAAAAAAAATATATATATATGATATTGACATGATTTAATCGTAACTGTTCAAATAAGAATGTATAGAAAGGTAGAGAGATTAGAAAGGATAAGAATCCTATTTCCTTTTTAAAACCCACGCCTGCAGTATAATGGGATGTGATTGGAGTGGTACCCAGGCTCTGTGACCAACTCAGCTTTACCAGAAAATGATTTCTTGTACTGCACCAGCAACTTTCCATACATATGGTGAAAGAAAGTTGAGATCAATAGCCAGAAATAATTATAAGTAATACAGTTCGATTACGTTAAATATGACTTTTTACGTAGAAATTAACTAACATCTTACGGCATTTGTTAAATATGGCTAAATAATCAATACTACAAAATTGAGATGTCAAACTGATAGTGTTAAACTAATCATGCGATGTTATTGTGTATTATATGAATTTGCTAAAATTTTCTAGCAATTTGAGTAAATGCATGCATGCATGATGTGACACGCCCCGACCCCGATGTCCAGTAGACATCGGGACGGACACGTGCTGGCCGACACCCGAAGGGTGACGAAAGCCATTTAGAAGGTATAAAAACGAGAAATATGAATTTAGATTACACATTTAATAGATATTTCAGGAACGTGTTCAGAACATACATCTAATTTGAATTAATACAAGAAGGAACATAAAGTCGAATACACAGAAAAGTAGGTCCTACACCGAGAGGACTCGAAGATGCCAGTGCGGAAGCGCCTCGACGCCGAGATTGTATGCCTCGAATCTAGGCCCTGAAGGGGGCGCAAAACAAAGGTGAGTGGACCAATTTGATATACATATAAGAAAACAGATATCAACGTACTATCCCCCAGGTTTGATGAAAACACAATTATATCATGATAAACATAGGTTTTCTGAACCTAGAATGCCGTGCAATATCTCATGTCCTAACTCATCATGCAATATCTCAATTTATAACTCATATATCGTAATAATTCCTAATGTCAAAAGTCCACATATATCCCTCCAGGCCCTATGCCATCTCCCCGTCTCTGAGCATACAGTCAGAGGAAATATCACTTCAGGCCCTATGCCAGCTTCCCGTCTCTGTGCTCAACAGCCAGAGGAAAACACACTCCAGGCCCTATGCCAATACTATAAACCGTCGCCCGGGATGGACCGGAGCCTTATCCCTACATCCCGTGGCGGAAACGTGGACATAAACCGTCGTCCGGGATGGACCGGAACCTTATCCCTACATCCCTCAGCGATACTATCATAACTATCGCATATACATTCATACCCTATCAGAACTATCGCACATACATTTATACACGAGTATCGTCATGCATCATTCATATACTATCATGCTTTTCATACATGCAATTCTACAATTAAAACATGTATTTTTAGAAGGGGTCCACTCACAGTACTGAGCCATCCAACGCTGCGCTGCTAGCGAACATAGAGAGCCGCACTAGTTGCCCCTAAGCACATAAAGGGTACAACTCAGTCAAACTCTATTCAAACGAATTTATTTGGGAAAACGGACTTCAAAAACGGGTCCAGGACGTCGAAATTAGCCTAGGAGGGGTCCCGGACGGAACCCGAAAAAGTCAACCGAGAAAGTCAACGTTGACCGTTGACTGGTCAAAGTCAAAGTCAACGGTCAACGGTCAAAGTCAAGGTCAACCGTTGACCGGGTCAACGGTCAACCGGGTCGGGTCAACGGGTCAGTCAACCCGGGTCGAGTCAAAGTCCACGGGTCAACGGGTCAAGGTCCACGGGTCAATGGGCTAGGGTTTGGGCTTATGGGTTTAGGGCTTGGGCCCTGATTTGAAAGAACCCATAAAGGGTTCTGGGTCATAAGGTAAACGGGCCAAAGGCCCTAGTTTAATACGGCCCAAAGCTTATAAGCCTTGGGTTTTGGGGTTGAAGCACACGGGCCCAAAGGCCCTTTTCTTCTCACGGCCCGAAGGCCAACCCTAAAAGGGTTTTGGGTTTGCACTAAACGGGCCAGAGGCCCCAAATTTTCTAAGGCCCGAAGCCTTAATGATTTAGTAAACTAAAAATAAAAACCCAATGGGTCAGGATACTGGGTTTGAGGGAATTGGGCCTAATGCCCAATTAAAATGGCCCGAGGCCCTAGTTTCATAAAACAGAAACTAAAATATAATTAATCACATATATATATATGTATACGGGCTGGGCTTTGCAAACGGGCCTAAGGCCCGTTCATTTCCTAACAAGGCCCGAAGGCCCTAATTTCTAATTACTAAATAAACATAAAATAAATAATTAAACAAAAGGAAGTGGGCTGGGTTGCTTACGGGCCTAAGGCCCGAGGCGTTTTAGAACGGCCCAAAGGGCCTGCCTCTCCCACACGGCCTGAGGGGCCTGGGTTCGAACGGAAGAGAACGCCGGAGCTTCCTAGCTCCGGCCGACCACCACACCTAGCTTTAGGGTCCGATCTAAGTACCAAAACGAAGAGCAGAGAAAGAGGGATAGATTTATACCGATGGGTTCGCCGAGAGACGACCGGAGACGGTCGGAAAAACCCACGATGCTCACTGGTTTGCCGGAGGATGGGTGTGTGCACCCCATGGCGATTCCGACCTAAAACTCAGAGAATTTCACCAATTAATTTCTAATTCCTAACCCCACACGCGAATTAAGTGAAAAGGGAAGTCGATCGGAGCTTACCTCGTCGGAGAGAGGGAGAATCGCCGGAGAGTTTTTCTGGGGTTCTTCTGTCTTCGCCGCGACGGGGAGAGAGAGAGACGAGGAAGAGGATGAGGGTGCGTGATGGTGTGCGTGCGTTCGATGGCGAGGTCGAGCGAGAGAGGTAGGAGGAGGGAGAGTGAGGGGGGGTTTACGGGAGGGTGCAGAGAGAGGTCGAGAGTTTGAGAGGGACAGCGAGGGAGAGAGAACAGAGACAGGGACAGAGAAGAAAGGGGGAGGATTCGGGGGACCAAACTGGGTGGGCCCATTGGCTCACCATTTAAGAAATAAAACAATATAAAATTAAAGAGAGGGGTTTAGGGACTAAATTGAGAGTTTATAAAAGTTTTAGGGATTAAATTGGCATAATAGAAAACATTTTGGGGGTTAATTTCTGGGATTTAAATATAATTAAGGGGCGGGCGTGTCAATTCTACCATCCTTACAAAAAATTTCGACCCCGAAATTTAAAATCACTAGTAAGTTAAAATTACTCGAAAATAGTATGAAGAATATAGGTATATAATGAGAAATCAAATTAGAGGGGGTGCATCAAAGAGAATATGTCACACCGTCGCGAGTGGTTCACAAAATCCTCTATCATGCCTCCAATCTCTTACTTTCTTCCCCACCAGTGAAAATAGAAACATAATTTATAAGGATATAAAATTCAAACATATATATTAACATAGGGTCAAAAGTAAATACGTAAAATACGATAAGGCCAAAATAGACACGTACTAACATATAGGTCGAAAACTTAAATTGAAATCAAAACCGAAAACGAAAATACTTTCCCCCAAAACATTTGTAACATCAAAATAATTACTAAAATAAAGGGAATGAAAATACTGGCATTGAAAATTCAAAACTGAAAACGAAAGTGGGTCTTGTCCAAGCGTACGTAACGACACGTACTTCGAGAACAGATTGTACTTGGGTCACGTCCTAGCGATAGCGGAATCTATAACGGCTACTAAAAACGAGTCTACCTACTCACTTGCTTAACAACCCAACGAACAAGTTATCGATACAACAGTCGGCCGCCCGTGATATCAACCACTCATTCGTTGTCCTGATAAGTAAGCAATAATTTCCGATGGTGTACGATTGCACACGTCGCGAATTCGTTCCTCTAACTACTAGTCCGAAATACTACTCTGCCAACCTATGTTGCCTGTAGCAACTCTCATATCGTAACGCAAATAGTGTCGTACTCGACTGAACAGAACGGAAACCATCGTCGTAAAACTCCATTCAGAACCAAGCGCTCTATCCGCATCAGTTCTTCCAAATGTGACCAACTACTCCAGTGTTTTGCCAACCATGAATCCACTTGAAAGAGTAACTTGGGATTCAAGAGAAGTGGCCACCATGTTGACAGTGAAGTCAAAAGCTCTGGCTAAGTAAACGGCAAAAGAGAAGTCTCATTTTCCATTAACAGCATATTCTGATAGTTGCTATAATTCTCAATCCTTTTCTCAAAGCTAAATACTTCCATTTGACTGATTTAGTGATTCTCTTCCTCTTCTTTTACTTTCTCAGCATCGTTTTGTCTTGTCACCATGTTAGTAATAGACCCAAAAGCTCGAACCAAGCAAGCAGAAAACGATAATTCATCTTTCCCAACAAGCAGTATCTCTTGGGAGTTGTTGCAGTGCTCAATTCACCTCTCCATTTTTGCTTAGTTGCAAATTTATAGTCAAACAAGATTAATGTTGGTGGAAAGAAGAAGACCTGCCAGATCAACCTGAAGGCACCATGAAAGTACACGTCTTTCGAGAGAAGCGAAAAGATCTTCAGATTCCCTTCTTGATCACGCCGGGCGTCACATCAGAGTGTACTAAATAGATTTGATAAGGATATTTGGATGTCAACGCACCTACCATCCACAAGATCTTGAAGAGAGATAGTGGGAGGATACGTCGGGAGGAACACACATCATTAAAGAAGGAAACGATGTGATGCCTATAAATTATAGTAAGATGGCGACACAATCCGCCGATCATCTGCACTATAATCCTCATCCAACTCTTTATTCAAGGCGGCTGAAATCTCACAGCCACGTGGAATTCTTTCTTGGTAAGCCGGATAGACTTGCGAAATGATTATGTTTCTAATGTTCCTGACCAAAACGATATGAACTAGGCGTATACTTCCGCCGAATCGATCGATCGTCAATTTCTCACTGATTGAGCGAGAAACCATGTCGAGAAGGCTAAAAGAACACTCAAGAATTTGAGGGTTAAAACGAGTCCATCAAATCTCGCGTACAAGATATCTGGATTTGAATAACCACTCTGATGCTTGAGTTCACGGCCTAATTTGATCGTTAAGGATTAATAACAATTCAAGATCTGATGTCACACACCTGATAACATCATCGGTCATCAACTTCGTCCGACAACTCGTGAAATGATCTGACGTTTTGAATCTCCTGACAAGCTTATATGATTTCCGTATATTTAGCTTTTCAGCTTTTCTATCCCGAAACGATCTCGCTGTAGTTGTCCTATTAGGGTCAGATGCCCAAAGATTTGGGTGTGAGTCTTCCCACTGAGGAGTTCCGCAATTACGCTTGCAAAAATCGGGGTAGTACACGATAGTGCAACCGCAGACATTTATGCACTTAGGTAACTAGGGTGCAACATTTCTCACTGTAAAGAGAACATCGCCACATTTTCAACCAGGTAGGTCGTTACCATTTCTAGCTCCAAGATAAGACAATTCACATCGTGCAATTCCAATCGTTAGGAGGCACACACGTGACTCAATCCTATTGCATCGACGTGCAGTCAAACATTTAATTAATACACCACCGCAGAATTTGGAAAGCGTAAGAACTACGATCAGATGAGACAACACTTCGTTGTCAAAGTTTTCTTTTCACTATCAGTGTCGTACCAAAACTGACTAGCTTCTTAGACCAAAAAGGAAAAATAGGTCTAAGCTCAAGAATAGCCAAGAACTGTGCATGAAGCTTAACGAGGCCAAAGACGTTTCGAAATTCACCAAACCTTGGAAGAACTATCACAAGGTTCAAGAATTAAACATAATACCTCTGAATTAACAGAATGATAAAGAAGGATACATAGCAGTCTGTGTATGCATGCAGTGACACGGTTGGCTACCTTAAAGTGATGCTCTTAAGCAAACCAAAGCTCAATGAGTCCAGAGAAGTTCAAAGCAAGGCTCGATCTTCGTACAAGGATGAATATGGTAAGGTCTTGGACCATTGCACTGAAATTTACAAGGCAGAACAGGTAGGGAACAAAAGCATTGATCAGTTAGGCTACAAGCGGGAGGCTAAGTTCACCTATATCGAAAAGTACGTAGATGAGAAGCTAGGGTCTACCACCGGGTACCAAACCCAAGTGAAATTCAAGGAGTCTGTTTATCCAAACAAGTCTGGATCTTCATCATCTGAATTCAACTACAACAACAGCAAGAATCACCACTCCGTTTGGGAATTAGTGAGGATATCGACTGTTGCCGAGGAGTTTTCCAAGAAAAGCATTTAATGTCAACAAAGTCAACGGCCGAAGGATTCGGTGTAAAGCTGACGGTCAAAGATTAAAGGACTTGACTTCGTCACTAGAGAATGCAAGAAGGTTATCGATAGAACAATCACTGATGACTTGTTCCAAGGATTTACACTAGTTTGCTTCAGTGGTAATGGGTTCGGAAACATTGATGTGCTCATACTAACTACCACTTACTAGTCATCACCTCAACTAGTACTTACCTGATTTCCCTAACACGTAATTTGAAAGTTTCAAGTAATCATCACTAAGGTATGACTGTTCGCCAATCCAGGAACACATGTCGCAGAGTGATATTACTGTTTCCAGATTCCTAGTTGGTCTGAACCAACTCATACTGCCAAGATGTCCGTTTCCCAAGATTTTCAATGTAGAGCCGACTCTGCCCGCAATTCCTAGGGAACGCATGTTGCAGAGTGGCATCGTCATTACCGATCTACAGCTGGTCTTGACCAGACTTCCCTAAACTGAAATTTCTAGAACACGTCGATTCCCAGTAACACCGACTTTACCCGCCATTCCCTTGGAAGGCACGTCGTAAAGTATCGCCATATGCTGAAATTCGTCCACCCACCAAACACGTCATCAAGGAGGCACAATCCCGACACAAATTCTGATATTTCCACCAGAAGATGATAATTCAAACAGAGGAAGATTTGTACCACTGTGCCAAATGGCGCCAATTTCAGAAGTTATGACATCCAAATGACGTCATAACTGACACACCACTATGGTGACAGAAGATCCTAAGTATGCTCTGAACGAACCACGCTCTGATACCAATCTGACACGCCCCGACCCCGATGTCCTGTAGACATCGGGACGGACACGTGCTGGCCGACACCCGAAGGGTGACGAAAGCCATTTAGAAGGTATAAAAACGAGAAATATGAATTTAGATTACACATTTAATAGATATTTCAGGAACGTGTTCAGAACATACATCTAATTTGAATTAATACAAGAAGGAACATAAAGTCGAATACACAGAAAAGTAGGTCCTACACCGAGAGGACTCGAAGATGCCAGTGCGGAAGCGCCTCGACGCCGGGATTGTATGCCTCGAATCTAGGCCCTGAAGGGGGCGCAAAACAAAGGTGAGTGGACCAATTTGATATACATATAAGAAAACAGATATCAACGTACTATCCCCCAGGTTTGATGAAAACACAATTATATCATGATAAACATAGGTTTTCTGAACCTAGAATGCCGTGCAATATCTCATGTCCTAACTCATCATGCAATATCTCAATTTATAACTCATATATCGTAATAATTCCTAATGTCAAAAGTCCACATATATCCCTCCAGGCCCTATGCCATCTCCCCGTCTCTGAGCATACAGTCAGAGGAAATATCACTTCAGGCCCTATGCCAGCTTCCCGTCTCTGTGCTCAACAGCCAGAGGAAAACACACTCCAGGCCCTATGCCAATACTATAAACTGTCGCCCGGGATGGACCGGAGCCTTATCCCTACATCCCGTGGCGGAAATGTGGACATAAACCGTCGTCCGGGATGGACCGGAACCTTATCCCTACATCCCTCAGCGGTACTATCATAACTATCGCATATACATTCATACCCTATCAGAACTATCGCACATACATTTATACACGAGTATCGTCATGCATCATTCATATACTATCATGCTTTTCATACATGCAATTCTACAATTAAAACATGTATTTTTAGAAGGGGTCCACTCACAGTACTGAGCCATCCAACGCTGCGCTGCTAGCGAACATAGAGAGCCGCACTAGTTGCCCCTAAGCACATAAAGGGTACAACTCAGTCAAACTCTATTCAAACGAATTTATTTGGGAAAACGGACTTCAAAAACGGGTCCAGGACGTCGAAATTAGCCTAGGAGGGGTCCCGGACGGAACCCGAAAAAGTCAACCGAGAAAGTCAACGTTGACCGTTGACTGGTCAAAGTCAAAGTCAACGGTCAACGGTCAAAGTCAAGGTCAACCGTTGACCGGGTCAACGGTCAACCGGGTCGGGTCAACGGGTCAGTCAACCCGGGTCGAGTCAAAGTCCACGGGTCAACGGGTCAAGGTCCACGGGTCAATGGGCTAGGGTTTGGGCTTATGGGTTTAGGGCTTGGGCCCTGATTTGAAAGAACCCATAAAGGGTTCTGGGTCATAAGGTAAACGGGCCAAAGGCCTAAGTTTAATACGGCCCAAAGCTTATAAGCCTTGGGTTTTGGGGTTGAAGCACACGGGCCCAAAGGCCCTTTTCTTCTCACGGCCCGAAGGCCAACCCTAAAAGGGTTTTGGGTTTGCACTAAACGGGCCAGAGGCCCCAAATTTTCTAAGGCCCGAAGCCTTAATGATTTAGTAAACTAAAAATAAAAACCCAATGGGTCAGGATACTGGGTTTGAGGGAATTGGGCCTAATGCCCAATTAAAATGGCCCGAGGCCCTAGTTTCATAAAACAGAAACTAAAATATAATTAATCACATATATATATATGTATACGGGCTGGGCTTTGCAAACAGGCCTAAGGCCCGTTCATTTCCTAACAAGGCCCGAAGGCCCTAATTTCTAATTACTAAATAAACATAAAATAAATAATTAAACAAAAGGAAGTGGGCTGGGTTGCTTACGGGCCTAAGGCCCGAGGCGTTTTAGAACGGCCCAAAGGGCCTGCCTCTCCCACACGGCCTGAGGGGCCTGGGTTCGAACGGAAGAGAACGCCGGAGCTTCCTAGCTCCGGCCGACCACCACACCTAGCTTTAGGGTCCGATCTAAGTACCAAAACGAAGAGCAGAGAAAGAGGGATAGATTTATACCGATGGGTTCGCCGAGAGACGACCGGAGACGGTCGGAAAAACCCACGATGCTCACTGGTTTGCCGGAGGATGGGTGTGTGCACCCCATGGCGATTCCGACCTAAAACTCAGAGAATTTCACCAATTAATTTCTAATTCCTAACCCCACACGCGAATTAAGTGAAAAGGGAAGTCGATCGGAGCTTACCTCGTCGGAGAGAGGGAGAATCGCCGGAGAGTTTTTCTGGGGTTCTTCTGTCTTCGCCGCGACGGGGAGAAAGAGAGAGACGAGGAAGAGGATGAGGGTGCGTGATGGTGTGCGTGCGTTCGATGGCGAGGTCGAGCGAGAGAGGTAGGAGGAGGGAGAGTAAGGGGGGGTTTACGGGAGGGTGCAGAGAGAGGTCGAGAGTTTGAGAGGGACAGCGAGGGAGAGAGAACAGAGACAGGGACAGAGAAGAAAGGGGGAGGATTCGGGGGACCAAACTGGGTGGGCCCATTGGCTCACCATTTAAGAAATAAAACAATATAAAATTAAAGAGAGGGGTTTAGGGACTAAATTGAGAGTTTATAAAAGTTTTAGGGATTAAATTGGCATAATAGAAAACATTTTGGGGGTTAATTTCTGGGATTTAAATATAATTAAGGGGCGGGCGTGTCATGATGTCTTCATTGAAATGAACCAGCCACACTTGCATTATTTGAAGATTATAAAACAATATACGTAAAGCTAACAAAGAGAAAATATATGGAATTTGGAACGATCCAAAAACCAACAAATTGAGCGTCACATATATAGATGGGGTCATGTTCCTGTCTGTTGTATATGCATGTACTTTGCTCTACTCCCTTAATAGGAAATGCATGAATTCTGAGCTTGATCAATATGTATATCTAAGTTCTACATTTTTTTACTTACGTGGTTTGTGCGTAACTAAGCTTAATTAGCATATGTTTGAACTAAACGACTAAAATGACAAATCAATAAGACCAAACTTTTCTATATTTTGATGTGCATGCAGTCGTGCAGGTTTGGAACAAATTTATAAGATGATTCATATTTTTAAGGCTTAACTAATGTGTTATCCCTTGCATGTGTTCTCAAGTTTCACATTGCCTTTGAAAGTTATTTGATTTAACGTGCCTTCTAAATCATGTTTTGATGTCCCACTTTACTTCTGCGTTTAAGTTGTTTAATTTTCTTTTTTCGTTCAAGATCGATGCAGGTGTGAAAAGGTATATAAAGTGGGATTCGTAAACATAATTAAAAGGGCAGGTTGGGTCAAAATCGTTGA
Organism: Crataegus laevigata; assembly: GCA_963580275.1. Classification (NCBI taxonomy): domain Eukaryota; kingdom Viridiplantae; phylum Streptophyta; class Magnoliopsida; order Rosales; family Rosaceae; genus Crataegus; species Crataegus laevigata. Next base: position 41,178,279 of record OY756941.1, read on the forward strand.
GAGTTGTCCCACATCAGTGAATGATAAAGTTTGTTATGTGCTTATATGGTTTTGGGTTACTTCCCTATTGACAATAGGTTTGATGGTGGAACCTCAATTTCATCACGGTATCAGAACAAATTGTCCTTGTGTGAAGCCAAACGGTCACACGCGCTCCACGTCATCTTGTTGTGCTGTCCACGTGTGGCTACACATGCGAGAGCATGTTGAGTGTATATCGGTGATGAACAAAGTTTGCTATGTGCTTATATGACAACCAACCGTAAACTTGATGGACTTAGGGTTTGCACGTCAATGTAAACTAAGTGATTAACTGTTAATGACATTATATTCCTAGTCGCTATGTTAGGTTAATTCCAACGAAGAATAAATAGGTCGTGGCAGTGACACATTTACTAAGCGACATCATACATGTGACTCCGAGTCAGAGACCGAAAGTTGAAGGTTGAAAGACGGGATTTCTTGAATGATTGGTCAGAATGTTGAAAGTTGATTTGGAATACAGCCGTCGATGGAGGAGAAAGGCGTCCAACCTTCGTCAACTTAAATCAGTTTCAATGTTTCGCAGCCCATAGCATTTTTCTAGTCTTTGGTTGAATCTTGGAAGCCCCTTGGTTTTGGGAGAAATATTTAATGAGTGACACAGTTGATAAATTAAAATTAATTCATGACCGCAAGATTGAATCAAACGGTAAAGATGACTTGATCTGCAGGTCCGAAAAGGATATGAATCCGTTGATTGTCCCACATTTAGTTTATATTAATAAGTTTATAAGTTGAGTTAAATAACGTCATATAATTGTGTTTCGAGTACAATAAAAAATGTCTACTTGTTTTATAACTTGAAGGGAAAACTAGCCACCACATTCAGATTCAACCACCAGTAATTTCTTATTAAGTAGCCCACTCTCTCTGACATAGCTTCAAGCCACCAAGCTTCTTCGGTTACATGTTCTTTGTTCAATGCATGCAAGGAAGCTAGTTAAGCCATGCATTTGACAAGTAACATTAACTAATTTGTCAACTAGCTAGTTCAAGATCCTGTAATCTATTGTTTAGCAGATGATCGATCGAAAGCTAAATGTTTTCACTGATTTGCGCACAACTATTTTTCTTTTCGTACGCTTCTCTCTTATTGATGATTGATGAATAATGAGCATTGCCTTCCTTTGGCTTTTACTGTTTAATTAAGCTATAATTGCCATTATTAAGAAAAAAAAAGAACATGGAAAATAAATGTTATTATAATGTTACTATTCCACGTAGTATGATATAAGCATCGATATAATCGATGTTCTATTGATCTAGAGCATAATCTAAACTATATGTTGTAACTTGTAACATATATGAGTAAAAAGATAGTACCATGTAGTGACGTGACAAACGATGATTAATTAAATATTAACATACATGCTCCCTCTCTCTAAACATATTAATAAAGGAACTTAAGACATGCACTCGTGCATCCATAAGACAGTTTTCCTAGTTTTAGGCGTGATTCTAGCTTCTTTAATAATTCAAGTAGAGGGTTCATGACTGCTTTTAACGTTGAAAAAGAAGTATTATTATCATAAACTAAATTACAGTAATTTTAAAAGATAGCACGTGTGGGAAAAATAGTTATAGAGTAAAACTTCTCTTCTCCTTTCCTCTCTTTCTCGCTCAGTTTTCTCTTTTCTCTCTCTATAGAACTTAAATGTGACCTTCAAACAAAAGGAAACTTGAAAGAAAGATCATTTAGAAGGAAGAGAATGTTAGTAAAACTTCTCTCCTCCTCTCCTCCTCTCCTCTCCTCTCCTCTCTTTCTAGCTCAGTTTTTTCTTTTCTCTGTCTATAGAACTTTAGTTGTGACCTTCAAACAAAAGGAAACCTGAAAGAAAGATCATTTAGAAGGAAGATAATAATGTTATAAACATGTGGAAAAAAAGAAAGAAAGAAAGATGATCCAACATTGTATGGATCATGGCCATTGGCCACAGCCTCAGGACAAAAGTTGGTAGAGGTCCATCAGGACGCGCTTGCTTACATACTCCCACGAGTCCTGTTCTTTTTAAATTTATTTTATTTCAATTTCTAATCTTAATTTTATTTTCTAATTTTCCATTTCCTTTTACACTTAGATATATGTACTTGTATATATTTTGCTTTACTGTATACAATGACCAAATTTGGAAATTGGTATATGGATTCTCATGTTTTGCACTTAGACAGTGCATTTACATTTTTTTTATACAAAATTCACATGTATCGTGTGCAAATACAAATGCTCATAATCGAAAATGACATGATCATTAAAGATTATATAAAAATCAAAGTTATTTACTGATCTGCCACTCCTTTAGAGCCTATAAATTGCACCATAGCGATGGGTACTCCACTCAACAAAAAATAGAGGCTATACACACAGCACACAAACCGAGCAATCCAAAGAGAAATGGCGACTTTCCCAGTTGTTAACTTGAGCCTTGTCAATGGTGAAGAGAGAGCAGCGACCTTGGAGAAGATCAATGATGCTTGTGAGAACTGGGGCTTCTTTGAGGTAACCCAACAAAGCTTTGAGATCATTTTTGTCCTCCTCGAGACACAAATTAGAAGTCCGCCCCTCGTGTACTCAGAGGCGGAATATGTAAAGTTAATCTGTCTCTAAGCACAAGAGGGTCGGAAAACAAATACGCCGCCCTAGTTGCTCAGTTTTTTTTGGTACTGCCTTAGTTTCTGTAGAACTATGACATTTCTATGTGTTTGTTAACTCTTTTTTGTGTATACATAACTGAAGTTGGTGAACCATGGGATATCTCCTGAGCTTTTGGACACCGTGGAGAAGATGACCAAGGAGCACTACAAGAAGACCATGGAGCACAGGTTTAAGGAAATGGTGGCAGCCAAAGGCCTCGACGCTGTCCAGTCCGAAATCCACGACTTGGACTGGGAAAGCACCTTCTTCTTGCGCCACCTTCCTTCGTCAAACATTTCCGAAATCCCTGATCTCGAGGAAGATTACAGGTCACGCACTAATCACAACAAGCTTAATTAATTTTCCACAGACTTGGACTTAGTCAAGTTGGCTAGAGCACGCGTGTGGCCCCTCTTTGCACCTAAAGTTCGAATCTCCTTCATGTAGTTTAGATTGTATTAGAATATCGTGTTGATTTTCTTGTATATATTTTGAACAATATTTCAGGAAGACCATGAAAGAGTTTGCAGTGGAACTGGAGAAGCTAGCTGAGAAGCTTTTGGACTTGCTGTGTGAGAATCTTGGACTCGAGAAGGGTTATCTGAAGAAGGTTTTCTATGGATCCAAGGGTCCGAATTTTGGGACCAAGGTCAGCAACTACCCTCCATGCCCCAAGCCAGACCTGATCAAAGGACTCCGGGCCCACAGCGACGCCGGTGGCATCATCCTGCTTTTCCAGGATGACAAGGTCAGCGGGCTCCAGCTTCTCAAGGATGGTGAATGGGTGGATGTCCCCCCAATGCACCACTCCATTGTCATAAACTTAGGTGACCAGATTGAGGTATACCAGTTACCCGACTACCCATTTTTTATGGAACGGAAGTCCCGATGTGTCGTCAATATGTATTCATATCATTGTCGTCAACAAAACATACGGACATGTTACCAATGCATTTCAATCAATATGTATTGATATTATTGTCGTCAACAAAACATACAAACATGTTACCAAAACATTTCAACGCTCGGCCAATTTATAATGAAGATCGGACGTCATGCACATGTAACTAATACTTTTGCTATCAAGTTTACTGAATCGTAGACTTCAATTATTTGATGCAGGTGATCAGCAATGGGAAGTACAAGAGTGTGATGCACCGGGTGATAGCTCAGTCGGACGGGACCAGAATGTCGATAGCCTCGTTCTACAACCCAGGCGACGATGCATTTATCAGCCCAGCACCGGCAGTGCTTGAGAAGAAAACTGAGGAAGCCCCAACTTATCCCAAGTTTGTGTTTGATGACTACATGAAGCTGTATTCTGGCCTGAAATTCCAAGCCAAGGAGCCAAGATTTGAAGCTATGAAGGCCAAGGAATCCACCCCTGTTGCAACTGCCTGAGCTCTGAGACCCGTCCGATGGAACATGACACAAAAATAATCAAAATTAGGGTTTGGGTTTTATGAGTTTGTGCCAAATAAAGTTGGGGAGAAGAATGTATGGGTTTATTTTGTTTTCTTTTATTTTTTTTCCTCCACTGTTTTTGTGGTTGAAATCTATCTATTTAAAATACAAATGATTAGATTCCAAATACAAATAATTAGACGCCTTATACTGGAGGGACCCATCACCATGTTCTTCAAAGTTAATTAATCTTTCATTACGTTAAATTATGAGGTGTGATATCCACGCACTCCATTTTACTTCTCACACACTTTTAATTTTCAACTGTCGAATCAAATGAGTAAGAAGATCAAATGACAAAAATTAACAAGAGTGTGAGAAATAATTTAAGGTATGTGGATAGCATACTCCTAAATTATAACATATAGATTAGTAATATCACGTGATTGAGATGGTGGCGCGATAACACGGGTAAAGTGATAAGGAGAGATCAAATTGTGCATTCACAACTTCTGAGATTCATATCATAAAAACAGAGATTGAATTCATAAATCACACTGCACTGAAGTGGAACAGAGGAGCAAGCTATATATCAGATCCAACATAACTGAAGCTGCAAGCCAAATAGCAGGCCTTAACACTTTTAAGCAGAGACTTCAAACTCATCAGTACTGCGAAAAACGTTCACTTTGTCAAAGATAAAGATTGCAATTACATACCACGCTGCACTGAATCGGAGCAGCAATGCTAAAAAATCAGACACTACGCACATAAAATCGACACTAAAAACTCATCATCACTGCGAAAAATGTTTAGAACATTGCCCAAAATCTTTTTGAGTACAAAGCTGCAAATTCCAGCAACCGACCTTTTCAAACTGAATAAAAAGCATTCCAGAATTCTAACATTCAGTACAGAAAACCTACGGCTCGGCTCTCTGGTTATTCTCATGATGATCATGCAAAAAATGAAGATTTTTCATGGAAGCCATCGTTTAAATAGATGGTCTTACTTCCCTGAAAGAATATCATCATCTTTCTTGGCTTCAACAGGAACGTCACTGCCTAGAATCTGAACCTTTTTCTCATCCCCCTCCACTCCTTCAACGTTGGAGAAATGATTCTTCAGAACCAACGCGATGTCACCCTCAGAAGCTCCAGCAAGCTTAAAGCGCTCCACAGCATTGTCCAGGTTTTTCTTCCAACCATCCATCCCCAATTTGCATTCGACCTGGGATCGCTCAAAAAGCATGTTACCCCAGAAGAGATGGATCTGTGATCTCATAACAGCTGCCTGTTCTGCAGCTTCATCTGCTGAAATCTCACCCTGACCAGATGCCTCACCTTCATTCCCGGTACCTTGTTTTTTCCTTTTTTTCATCAACTCTTCCCTCTTGCTTGCACTTGGATCCTTCAGTTCCTTTGCCCTCTGCTCCTCCAGCTTCTCCCACATCTCAGTTGCAACTCTCATCTTCGCCTCCGCACTGTCAAAAAGTGTCAGCATTTCTGCAGAATTACAGGTCACGAGATCTATTTTCCTAGCAAGTGCAAATGACCAATGAAGTTTGGCCATTTCAAATTGTTGCTGCCCCAGCGCCAGCAACCCCTCGTAAAAATCTGGCTTGATCACAAGTGCCTCTTCATACTTCTCTCTGGCCAAGGAATATTTTTCCCTGACCCAGTCATAGGCCGTTTGAAGCTGCGTAGCCACTACATCCTTTCCGGCAGACTCATCTAAGGGAATCCGCTTCCTTGCCGCACACATAAAAACATTTCCCCAATTAAAGAAAGCTAATGCCGCCACCTCCTGGAACTTTGAGGCAGCCTTGTCAAAAAGACTCTGAGCTTCTTCACTAGTAACTGCCTCTTCAAGAGCCTCCGAACAAAGCTCCATTCCAAGCTCATGCAAATCAATATGAGCGTCTGGGTCAATACCAACATGGCTGCGGAAAAGCTGAGAAAACTCAAACAACCAATCATCCATCTCCAATTCCTTGCACTCGGGATCTTCTGCAGCTCCTGGTTTCTCCTTTGGAGCTTCTTTCTCTGTCTTATCAGTTTCATAATCAGCAGGATCTAAAACAGATTCACCAAGTGAAGAATTAGAGTTACTTTCATCTTCCTTGATCCCCTCGGTTTCGACAGGTTTTTCCTCCTCCTCTTCCAATAAAGGCGGTTCCTGTTCAGGAGTCACTTCCACGATATGCAATCTCAACATCCCAATAGAGTCAGCTTTATCTATTTCAGGCTCTTCTGAAATGACCTTGTCAACACAAGACTCAGCCAACCTAAGTTCGGCACTAGAGGTTATAGTCACCAGATCACCATCACTATCCTTATACTTGACCAAAACTGACTTTGATGATGGAAAGCGCTTTGTCACAATTTCCCTCAAAACTCTGAAATTACAATTCACAGGCATTTGGGCAAGCCTTATGTCATGATCATAAACAAGCTTCAATGGTCTCCAACGAGTTGCAGCCTCTGGCAATGAAACTGAAGATGACGGCTCCTTCAGGTTACCCTTACTTGGATTAGCAGATTTTGAAGGACCATTTGACGGCTTCAATGTGAGTTTTGGCATTTGGGTTTTGTTCAAAGGTCCATTCTCAGCCGGTAAACTTGTTTGAGTCTTCTCAGTCCTATTAATTGGGGATATACCAGAACCACCAGCTGAAGCAGCTGCCTTCTTTGGAACCGGCCGGGCTGGTAAACAAGGCCCCAACCCACCAACTGGAGCACCGCGAACAGCAGAAGCCCCAAGGGCAGCAGGTGACGGGCGGCTCTGGAGGTCCTGCTGAGCCTCCTGACGCAGCCCAAGCGCTGTCCTCAACCGCTGGGCAATCTCCAAAGCATCCCGGTGATTTGGGTCAGCAACCAATAACACCTGAACATCCTGCATAGCCATTCCATACTTCCCTATCGCCTCCAACGCCCTCGCTCTCCGAAGCAGAGCCCTGACATACCGGGGCTGCACCTGGAGCGCCAGGGTGCACTCAGCAATGACAGTCTCATAATCTATCGGCTTCATTTGCATCAAACAAGCCGCCCTATTGCTATGGAAAACCGCCCGGTCAGGGTGGGTCTTGGGAGTGAGCTTAAGTGCACTATCATACTGATCCAGAGCACCCACATAGTCCTTCCCCTGAAATCTCTTGTTCCCTTCTTCTTTGAGCTCGTGGGCTCTTTTCAAAAAGATCGAATTGTCCAAATCAACACTACCGTTTACAATCGGAGTCGATTTCGCATCCGTCGGGACCTGGTTCGAAGCTCCCTTCTTCTTCCTACCACCTGATTTCCCCATATAATCCTCTCCCTTTCTCCCACTCCCTAAAAATTACACTCTCCCACTTATATACACAAAATATTGTATCTATCTAATCCAAAATTGATGGATGAAGAATCAAAGCAGCAAGCTTTCACTGTTTCCGACGATAATTTAATGAAAAAGTATAGAGAGAAATGGGGGCACTTACCGATGAACAAGCTCGAAAAGCATCAACCTTTGACGCAAATGTTTTGATTGCGAGGGATGGGGTTTTGGATTGGATGAAATTACAACCAGAGAAATATTTCAGTGAGTCGAAGGAGGAGGAGGATAGAACCCTAGGTACCTGGAAGCAACACTGAACTCAACTCTTGCCCTTTGGGGTGGCTCAAACCCTAGAGATATCTGCAAACTAATTCCAATCGGGGTTTAATATAATCTGATGTGGGCCCTTCCCTTCAGTTCACTTCCACCGTCGATCTTTCTTACGCGGGTGAATCGTTGACTTTTAAGGGTTTGACTCTTCTATTGAGATCTTCATTCGTCACATCAAGTAAAATATAGGATATGATACAAGGCCGGTTCATCCAAAGATCGGTTTAGAGCTCGTTTTGTTTATAAAATGACCTAAAGTGTTTTTTTGTAAAATATTATTGAGAGATTTTTTTCAAAAAAGCATATCAAGTAAAATATAATCGTCAGTTTAATCGTATTTTATCTTGTTATTATGTTATAATAACTTATTTGTTATGAATTTTAAACTCGATTCAATCGCAATTCGAATATGATTATGCTGGTAGTACTTTTGAGTCTTTAGTGGCCTGAGGGCGATGTCATGATCCGTCATGTACTTGGCTCGACACATTAAAAGTTGTGTTCGATGCCTCTTATTTTTAACGAATAGCGCTCGTCTAGATCATGGAAGAGAGGATAGTTTATGACTCCAGACGTAATATGTTGAAAAGTCCCAAGAGCAAAACCTAACCACTAGTAAAATCACCACCAATTATGTCTTGTGGTGGACTTGGCATATCAAATGCCGTGTTGGGCCGGTCCGATTCTACACCGACAATGCATGTACTTAAGTCGGCCAACCTGGTCCATTGTAGACTACAACACTACATCCTTGTGGCGTTTCTTATAAATCTATTGAGTAATGCTAGGTAGACAAAATTTGCAAACTAAATGATATGTTACCAATAAGAATGAGTAGACCTGGCATTTTGGACCTAACCCGATCCGATCCGTTAATATTAGTATTTGGATAGATGCTTAAAGGGTCGGGTTGTTAACGGAACTAAATGATATGTTACCAATAAGAATGAGTAGACCTGGCATTTTGGACCTAACCCGATCCGACCCGTTAATATTAGTATTTGGATAGATGCTTAAAGGGTCAGGTCGCTAACGGGTGAATCCGTTAACAACCCGTTAAATAATAGGTCAATCCGCTAGACCTGTTAGCACCCGTTAGTTGATGATGTTTTAGTAATTTCAGTAAAGTCTTAACAACAAAAAATAAACTCTATGCAAAATAATAATAATAATAATTGTTAACGGGTCGGATTGAACCTGACCCGTTTACAGGTCCTAGGAATGATCACGTTCATCAATGCTTAAGTATAAACCAATCATCAATTTTCATGTCCTTTAGTTTTTAAAATTTTGCCTACAAATTTAGTTTCTCTAGCATTACCCAAATCCGTTGCATCAGTTGAAAAGATTGGGCCGGTTGGTACCATTTCAATTAGGACATTACAGGCCCACTATTGAATCTACACACTTGGACGTCAGTTGAAATTAGCGGCCCAATAGCGAAATCCCCGCGACGAAGGCTAGTGTAGTAATTCTACCAAGGAGGTACTAGGGTTGGAGCGACTCTATATAAATCCCCGACGCGGAGCAACTTATCAATAAATTTGAGTTCTCGCCCCCCATCAACGCCTTCTTCTTCTTCTTTTTCTGTGTCTCCAGTTTTTTTGCGTTTTATGCTTCGTTTGTCTCAACTCGATGTCGTTTTTTTTTTTTTTTGAATAATTTTGGTTCGGGAAATTAAAAAAGCCTCGGTTGTTGTAGAAAAAATTGAGGGACAATTTGTGTGTTTCTTGATCGAGAAGAACATCTGAGGTAGAGTGAAAAGGCCGAGTCATCGTTTCGTTCGCCATCTTATAAATTGGCGTTTCGATTGTTTCTCGTCTACATTTTTTTAATTTAATTTAATTTGTTTTTGATTATTTAGATTGTTGGTGAGAAGAGTGCAAATGATGCGTAAAATTTAATAAAAAATTTCTTCACTTTGAACCGACTTATGGAGATTTAGCCTCCCTGTGGATTTTCTACACACTGATGCACTCTCAATTTTTATAATTTTGGGACAATTTTTTTATTTTTTATTTTTCCAGAAAATGTAAGTTCATGGAAACGATAATATGTCCTAGACGGATAATTTAATGGGGTTTGTATGCGATATGACGAAACAATTATTTAAAATATAAAAAAAAAAACTAACAAAAAGTTTTTAAATTTTTTTAATAACGAAAAGTCTGTTTTTTTTAAGATACAGTGAATAATATCAGATAAAAGTAAAAATGTAATTTTTTTGTTAAAAATAAATAATACTAGTGTTTCGTTAAAAATTTCTTCTTTTAATTCTAGGGTTTCTATTTGTGCATCTCACTAGTTCACGTCACACAAAATCAAGCCTTTGAATGTCTTGATATCGTTCTCTTAAACGGCCTGGGTTTTTGAGTTTTTGGTTTTGGATAGAGATCTCAATTCGTCGGATTGAATTTGGAACCTCAAAATTACAACGAATGCATTTAAACAACAAAGTTACATGCTCTTAACCTGAATATTGATCTACAAATTATTAAATGGACACAAAATTCAAAACTGAAAGTTTGTATTTATGTACAAAATGCATGCGGTGCAGTATTGCATGAAAACGAACTGATGAGTCACAAAAACCCAAAAGATGCAATGGGATTTGGAGAATTTGTGCTCTCTCTCTGGAGGAGTGAAGGAGACTGCACTTTGCAGAATGAATCTGCTACCTCTTAGAAGACGAAAACGACATTGGACAGTTGTTGAAGCCAGAAATATCAAAGACTTGGATGAACCTCTGATCCGAAACTCGAGCTTTTGCAGCTGCAAACCTCTGGTACTCGTCAAAGATTGATGTCAGGCACCATCTTTGCAATCTTCTTAAGCATCCCACAAGGCAGCCCGTCCGGTGCTGCACAACATTAATAACAACATTGCTGGAAGATGGAGCCCGAGATTGTATGAGAAAACACAAAAATGGGAAATGATAGATTACCTTCCCTCGCTTGCAATGAATCAGGAGCGGGTGGTTTCTTACATCTGCCATATACACAGACAAGCAAGTCAGTAAGCTAAATGTAAAACAAACAAGCTGTGGCATAATCTTAAGAACTGAACAAAAATGAAGCTTTAAGTTCAAGGGGTTTAGTGATACCAAGGACAACTTTTAATGCTTCACGAATTGTGTCCTCCGGGATTTTCACGTAAGGTTCCTGTACAGAATATGTTACACAGCACACGAGTCAAACAACTGATATCATTTATAACGAGTCTAGATCCTCGCCGGATCCTCTTTGTGAGGATCATGGGGATTCATGAATTATGTCTGTTCATCGTACATCATGCGGTTAGAAATCATTTTAAATATTTTTATTTAAAAATAAAAATAAACGGTACTTGACACGATGTACTATTAACGGACATGATTCACACATCCCCAGGATCCTCATCAAAAAGGATCCGGAGAGGATTTATAACTACTCAAAGCAAAGTCCTGAGTTACAGACATGAGAAACAGTAACGCATCGTCAAATAGGTGTTGCGCGGCAAGATGATCAAAGTAAGATCTGACTGGAAAAGTAAAAAACAATCGATGAAAAGTTGAAAACCCAGAATGGCCTCCTATTAGCCTATTACGAGGGAGCACAAGGAGGACCTATACTCATTGCCAGCTGACAAAACACAAGGCCACTGAAATAGGTAATGTAAATCAATAAAGCTAAAGGTGGACGGCTGCTTCGAAATTGAAAATACGTCACTAGGGAGTAATAATCAATATATATACAAATCCAAGTGCCGAGTAGGATTGTCAATATATTTGTCTAACCACCTAGATTTCATGTATATATGCAATTCACAGGTGTTGCGGAAGCCAATCAATCACCTAAAGTATATGTGTAGACGATACAGTGGTGCTTCAGACTTTTATCTTCCAGTTCCGTTCACGTATAGTATTCGTGCAAAGCAAGCCATAGAGACGCGTGAAAGGTCTGGGTCCTTGCCAACATGGCGACCCCATTTCATGTTAGTGACTAGTCTCTCTTGAAAAGCAGAGGTATCGTGGGAGTGAGACACAGCAAAGGCCAAATGCCTTCATCACACTAGCACTTTAGCTGAAGTGTAATGATATCGACCCACGCAATTTGCCATCTCTCTTTCTAAACGTGGGTAGATGGTGACAATTATTTCCAAACTCTATGAACTCAAACCAGAAACTCTTCACTCCAAGATGATGTTATCCGATACTATCAACAAAAATAAATTCAGGCTTTTGTCTAAGTGCTTCAAATCTTATCTACGATCACTTTGTACAACACATGACCAACGGCCTAATACTAATCAACAACGATATTGTTTTAACTTAACCACCTGCACATACATACATACATACTAGGGGGTGTGGGGATTTATACACGGGAAACACGCAATATAAGATAGTTTCCGACGTGGGACTTTACATTCTTCGTCGAATCACCAGAGAAGAGAACATCCCAATTTGAATACACTTACTATCATCTTATTCCCTAATCGCAACTTCCAAGCAATCCAAGCATAACCCCAGACACAAATTACAACGTAATTATGTCACGATTAATATAAAATCTGCAAACTAACGATTAAAGAAAACGAAACCTGAGAGCCATCGATCCCAAACTGGAAAAGCCGAATCCCATTTGCTCTCAAAAACTCTTTGTTCTCCTCCGGATACGGCTCCGGGCACAAATATCTGAAATTACCGAAATTCAATCAAACTAAAACCAGATTTGAAGCTAAATTGATCAACAGAAACAAGTTTACAGGAATTTGACTCACATGACGGAACGGAGGCCTAGGGATTTCAAGAAGCTGAAATTGGGGGAATGAGGAAAGCCGGACCTAAACACGCCATTTTCGACCATGGCGAAGTTCAGAGGGGGCACGAACGCCTCTCCGCCCCTCTCATTCTCGTCTCCGATCGCCGGAGCCTTCGCCGCCGGAGACGCCGCGCAGACATACTGCTCTCCGTTCTCTATTTTCATCGCTGCCACCTATTTTTTCGCGCCAAAAAATGGGAAAGCACAAAAAGAGATAATATTTATTTATTAATTTTAATTGGTTTTGGAGTGTTCTAAAACGGATAATCAGAGAGAGGGATTCTGAGAATCTATGGGGGGGGAAGAGGATCTGTATTTATATGAGAGAGAGAGAGAGAGAGATGAGAGGAATATCAGGCCATGTTCAGTTGGAGGCCTAAAACTAGCCCCGGAGCCCTTAACTGTGAGAATACATTGTTGATATTTTCATATTAAAAGAAGGAAAAGTTCAGTTATATTATACCACATAATGAATAGCTTAATTTAATTTGTCATTCACGAGATTTAAATATAAGATTTCTCACTCACTTTAATGAAAAACCACATTTTTATACTAAAAATTCAATCTTGATACTATTCACTTTACCCTTTATTTTGTCTGTATCGTTAAAACTAAAAAATTTTAAGTTATTTTCATTAGTTTTCTTATATTTTAAAGATTGGACTAGACTTTTTTATTTCTTATTTTATTTTCTATTTTACTACTTGTTGCGATCCAACTTAGTCTGCCTCAAAGTTACATGTTGCCTGTTCGGAGGCTAAATTTAATTTGATTCTTTTTTTTGGAACAAAGGGGCAAATATATTACCAACAAAAGTAAGTATAACACAGGCCTAACAAGAAGTTAAATACAAGAGAAAAGGAGGGCCGCAAACAAACAAAAAACCAAGCCCACAAATAAAAACAAAGAAAAAAAGCCACACAACAGCAAAACAAAAAAAAAACCTAAACTAGGTCGTCCAAAGCTGCAACCACTATCGCCGGAAAACCACTCATTGATCACGAACCGTCGCCTTCCACGAGTACCAGAGATCACACCAGCAAGAACCCTAGAAGAAAGCAAGAACCAGATTAAATCATCTTCCCATGACCAGCAAATCAACTGCCACCACGAAACCAAGGAAGCAAGCAGGAAGAGAGATCCCACGAGCAACATCTCCAACGAGAGCGAAATCAAACGGGAAAGACCAATAAGGGTCCAAAAAAATGGTGGTGCAAACACCCGAGCCAAAGCTCTACACACCCTCCCATATATCCGCGACAAAACACAGTAAAACATAAGCACCAAGAAGATGATGGATCAAAATTAAGAAGATGGTGGAGGGGGAAAATGGAATTAGGAAGATGGTGGAGGGGGATCTATGAGAAGGGATCGAAATAGAGGTAGATGAGGGAAAGAGTATGAGGGAGAAAACAATGGATTGTGGAAAGGGACTCAAACTAGTGGAATCAACGGCAAATAGAGGAAAGGAAAGAGTAGATTGTGAGGGATAAGGACAGGGAAAAGTGCAGGCAACTGGAATAACAAGGAAAAACAAGGAAGTGCCACCAGCCCAAGTCATGCCTAGGGCCGACGACAGCACGGATCAATGAATGTGAAAACCACTCACACGGACGGTGAGAAAAAACTCTCACAAAAGGAAAGAAAAGCTCTCACATGAGGAGAGATTTAGCTTGATTCTTTTAGCACAATTTTCTTTAGCCCTTTAGTTGGTGACAGAATTTTGTCTATTTTAAGGTCAAATGTGGCCTATAAACCTTGGCTGGAGATTTGCAAGAGGAAGAGGATGTTGCATGAGATGTGCATTGGGGGGGCTGTGTGGGCGGGTGATGACTCCATTGGGTTAAGGGATTTATTTGTGATTTGGGCCTGACTTGATGGAGATTTTGGAAAGGAGAAAATCTTTCGTAAGGCTGTTTGTATGCGGCTTTTGCTCACATGAAAAGAAGTCACAGATAAGGAGTCGTTGATAGTTAAGAACCCAATAGAGGCAGATCAACTTTGATGGAATGCGACGAGTATAGTGACAATATAATTGTGCTATAGAAGTCTTTCTCCAATACAGGAGACCTAGGTGTTTTGTGCGTGCCCTAATGAGCCACGTGGTCAGACTGTCGGACTATAGAATTCTTCATTAGAAAGGAGTCCTTTTATTGATAAGTACGTAACGGCTCGACGGGCGACACACTTGGCACTTTAGAGGTCTACTACACCTTGTTCACTTGTCTGAGGAGTTTTGTACTTGTTTGTGACGTGTAAATGGCTTTGCCTTATGGAGGCATATTATCCACCCTATTTTTTACCATATATTTTTCATTATTTTATATTTGTGCGATTATAGTTAAGCCACGTCAACATTTTATATTCTTATTACTTTTTGTCTTATTATCTCTATAAAAAAAATTAATATAAAATTTTAACGTGACTTAATCGTGACCGCATAAATAAAATAAATTGAAAATGATATGATAAAAGAAAGGCAGACAATTTGCCTCCTTGCCTTATCTCTCTCTCTCCATGTATACTCACCGCCTAATATGTGTGATACAGAAACGTACGTATCTCCGTCAGTGTTTCCTGATAAAGGGGGCTGATCTTGTTGCAATTATGCTCGACACATGGGCTGTTTGGTGGGTACCACACCACCTTCCATCCTCCCACCTTTACTCATTCGCTGTCAATTGGACATCTTCTTTTTGGAGTTGGATTCCTTGTGTAAATAGTGGGATCTTCATGACCAACTAAAACGGACTATTATATTTTGATCCAACGGCTATAATTATTATAACTTTTAGACGGACTCCCTGTTTATAGCCATTAGATCAAAGTTCAACGGCTCGTCTTAATGAGTCATGAAAATCTCCACAATTTGCTTAGAAGGGGATTCAATTTCCTTCTTTTTAGCTTCTGTGCTTTCCAACTGGACTGAGAAGCTTCTGTACAGTTCAAATCACACTGACACAACATCGGTCTGAAAACATTTCCAAACGAGCTCTGAAAGGGAGAAACTTTTAAGAGAAACTGAAAGATGTGTTCCACAGTGACAGTTTGAGTAAAACATAAGAAAGAAGACGGCCACTGTAATTTTAATATCTGATATGTGGTAAGCTGCATCGATATACAATGTTCTTACGAATTATAGCGATTCAAGAAGGGGTTATCAAATACCTTAAAACTTTACTTGATTACTGATACTCAGGCTGCAAGTACTAGCACTTTAATTGTTCCTTGACTGTTTGCAGTCAATAGCATAGGGCTATCCCTCTTCCAACATACCGCACTGATAAAGTATGGTCCTGGACCGTCACCATTATCGCCTAAATCCGAAGAGCCAAATCTGTGCCAAGTCATAGGTTTCGAGATAGCCTGCAAGTAATCATCAAAACTGAATCAACTAATGTTGGTGCCAAGTGTAATTTATAACAAGATGCCTCACAAAGTAGTGTAACGTCAGGAATACTACTTTACAACTATGGCACTAATCCGTGTACTAACAATGTATCTTATGAGGAATTGTAATGTGTGTGGGGTTTTAATTTGTTCACATGTAAATTTCTTTACCTTGTGGTAAACGAACAGTTCATTTGTCTCGCTGCCACAAGCAATGTATTCATTATTTACTGCAAGACCTACAAAGTTCTTCTCGTTCATGTGGCCTCTGTACGTGCACAACTGTCAAAGTGAAAACAAAATTACCTCATACTTTGTTTCTAAATTCATGAAGTATCATAATCTGTATAGAAATCTAATGTGTCATAAGAAGATAACTCACAGGCAAGTTTTCCTTTACGTCCCACAACCGCAATGTGCTGTCAGTGGATGCAGAAGCAAGTTCGTCGTTAGACAAGAATTTTACATACGAAACAGCTTTTCTATGCCCACGGAACACGTGCAGTGGTTGGCTGATGTTTCTCAAGTCATAATAATGAATGTGATGGTCAGCAGAGCCAACCTGCAAAATTACTAAGTGGATTAGGGCAAGACAATACATACTAGTTTTGTTTAATCAACAATGGAATGGAATGAAACAAAGGGAATCAACTGTAAACGCTCGAAATACAGTGAAGGTTAGAAATTTGGAATTCTGAAGAACAGAAACATACTGCCACGAAAAAGCTGGATCCAGGATTATACTTGACAGAACATATATTTGCCTTCATGTCGATGTTAAGAACACTTGCTTCTTGCTTTGTGCACCAAATTTTGACCTGAAAACACATGATGAGACCGCTTATAAGCAATTTAATATGGGCCACATGAGAGTTTCATACGGGGTTGGGAAGAGCACTGAAATGTCATATTCTTAACGGATTTTCCAGAATGAACTTTACTCCATCTGGAATACCTTGCAGTCATCACTTCCGGACACAAGCATTGAAGGATCGGTGCTTGAAAAATCAACACTCCAAGCTCGCATTTCATGCTCCTCATATTCCATCATACTCTGGTAAGAGAAGAGCCTTGTTATATAGTATGTGAACAAATGTGGCTGGGACAGCAAAGGTGTGTAGATTGGCAAATATTTTAATGACAATCTTTCACTACCTGATGAGTATTTACATCCCAAACAGTTACTATCCCCTCGTAGTCGCTACTAGCAATATGGTTTTTAGTGTACTTATTCCAGCTCAAGCAACTAAGTTTGGATCGTGAGGATATCTCCACAATAGGACAGTGGATATCAGTTGGTTCGTTAACCACCTGAAAGTAATCACATTAGAACTTCTTAACTAGTCAATTAACTAAAGTGTAGCAAAAGTTGACGAGTATATATAGTATACACTATACTGTAGTGAAAGCATTGTCTTATGAGGAAAATCAATAGTTATATTAAAGTAACATAAAAAATCAAGGAAGGTATCCCTTGCATATTAAACTATAACAAACTACTTTTAACTAAAGATCAACTAGATTTCATCAGTAGCACTTGGAAGCAATAGATTGAGTCAT
Organism: Crataegus laevigata; assembly: GCA_963580275.1. Taxonomy (NCBI): domain Eukaryota; kingdom Viridiplantae; phylum Streptophyta; class Magnoliopsida; order Rosales; family Rosaceae; genus Crataegus; species Crataegus laevigata. Next base: position 41,195,752 of record OY756941.1, read on the forward strand.
CGCTCAACATTGGCCCTGGAACATTATCCAGTTTAACAAAAGACTAAAAGTTACTGACTTTATACAGCTGCGAGGTATCTGTCCAATGCTTACCGAGGAAAATTCAAAAACCTTGATGCACCGTGAAACTCCAGCAGTAGCAAAGAGCTCTTCATCACGATCAAATTCTATACTGCAGCAAGTACAATGGGAATCTCAAATGCCAACAGATTTGATTGAAATTTTCACACACAATTCGCAAGTTGTAGTAACCAAATGACATGATAGGTCACAAGCTAGCAGCCCCTAATGGGGTCATCCAATCTTTACCAAAAACGGTGCATGCGAGGTGGCATTTAAAATCACCTTGACACAATATTAGCAGAGTGAAAAAGATCACCGTGATTCAGTTCAGCAATGACTCTCAATTGACTGTTTCAAGCAACCAAACAGGTATGAGTGACTATACCAAGATAGGATTCCCAAAAAGAAATTTGAAATGATAGTTCAGAAGTTTATACCTGTATTGTGTAAAGCTTGTAAGCACAGATTGAAAATCTTCAAGGCCTGGATTGTAACCTTCTATGTCCATGGCATTTGTGTCCTCTTCCTGTCTGTTCCAATTTCGTCGCTTTTGCAAGTAGCACTCTTGTAGATCATTAAACTATTGCAAGTTACATAGCAAGGAAAAGGAAAAGTACAATATTTAGAAAGCCTTGACATAACCAGAACATGCAAACAATCCTTGGATCAATTAAGCCGACAACACACAGAACAAAAGTCACTTTGCAAGATTACTAACCTGAGAATGGACACGCCTTTTTCTTGCTAGTGATAGTACTCCTGGTGTTGCAACACACTGCATTTCAGACCTTCCATAAGCATCCTTCAGTTGGAGCAGCTTGGAGCTTGATTGCCCGTTTACATCAGCTCCCTTGTTCTGTAGGTTGAAAGAACTCATCCAGTCTTGCACATATTGCGTGCTGCAGGCAATGCCGTTGCCATGCTGACCACCGGGAACAAGCATTCTCAGCTTTGCGGACCTCTCCTGTTCCCAGCTGCATAGTTCTAGTCTATGCCTCTCAACGGCAGTTATATCCTCCTTGATGTACCTGAGATCGGCCTCTAACTGCAGAGGGAAACAGAACAACATAACCAATCCCCGTGCCAAAAACAAAACAATTAGAAAACTAAAACCAAAAACCTATTATAATTGGAACCTCATCGAGCTCTTGAAGCTTTTGCCTTCTGAGACAATGTAAGAAGCTAAGCAAGATGTCCATGCTTTTCTCGGCTTCTTGTAGCTCCATTTTTCTCCTCTTCTCTTCAAGCAAGGACAAAAGGCCGTCCAGCTCTTTGATCGAAATCTCGCAGCCCTGTCTAAGATTGCCAAGAACAAGTCATTCAAGTAAATACGACCATTTTTTCTTTCCCTTTTTCAATACAAGTGATATTGGGGTAGGGGATTCGAACACAATAACTTGGTAGCGGTAAAATTTCTAAACCACTTGAGTTAATTAAGCAAGATTAAGTAAATAAAGATACAAAATTTCGATTAATCGTGACAAACATGACTAAGGCTTGGAAGTGCTTTTAGCTAAAAGCGCTTTCGAATAACCAAAACGTTTCTAACAAGATTTTACTGAAAAAGTTACAATTTAATAAATATTTCTACGTTCTTGTTGAAATAAACCACTTATGAGTAAAAGTGCTTTCTAGAAAAGCATTTTCAATCGGGCCCCAATACTGACCTTGTTCAATTCCCGACTAAGAAGTCCAAACGGAGATGCATTCTTCGCCATCCGATAATCCAAAGCATCTTTCAGCAACTGCAAATTCCAATCAAAAGTTACAAACTTTCGCGCACTTTCTCGGCAACCAAACACCAAAACACGTCCAAATCCAAAGCTGAAAAAAGCGGGAAAAGAACGAACCTTGTCGAGCAAGAAATTGGGGAAAATGCTGGCGGGGGTGAGAGAGCTAGCGCAGCAAGGGCAATCGCTCTTGATGCGGAGGTGAGTTGTAATGCAGACGTGGCAGAAACTATGGCCGCAGGCGGTGAGGAAGGCGTCTCTGATGATCTGCATGCATATCGGACACGTCATGTCCCTGTCCGGCTCGTCGCCAAACGGCGCCGTTTCGGCGGCGGAGTCCGGGAAGTGTTCGGATTTCACGGTGGGGACCAGCGCACCACCCATTGAGCTCTCTTCCATTGTAGGGACTGAAATGGAATTTAAGATTTTGTAGTGAGAGAGAGAGAAAATTGAAGGCTGTGTGTGTCTCGTCTGGGTGAAGCGTGCGTGAGTCGACCATTTGACTTGAGGAGTTTCTGAGGGCGATAACTGCCCACGTTAGGCGGGTAACTATATTTTGTTTTAACACGACGTACTAATTTAAAAGCTGGTGCATCAGAAACCAACTACCACTTATTAATAAAATGGAATCGTCCACCGAACCGATTAAGTTTTCGGTGTGTAGAAAACACAACTTGATGCATCAAAATATAGTTGGTTAAGAAAATTCAAGTATCCGACTAATTTTGTTATTATATTTAGCGTATCGAACAGACACTGAAAAATCTCTCATTCAAAAGAGAAAGAAAAGGTCAAGAAGAAAGTACAGTGAAGTTTTAAATCTATTTTTCTCCCTTGTACCACCGAGTTCGAATCACTAATTTTTATAGTTTAAATCAATTTAAGTAGTATCGTTTGTGTCAAAATTAATATAATGAATTTGCGTGTTTTTATGCAAGCTAATTCGTGGATTTTCACCGATTTTTTTCTTTTAACAATTAACTAATTCACTAAAATTATTGTTCTACTAAACAAAGAGTTTTAATTTGTGGTAAACGATAAAACGCATGTTCACTCTATTTTCTAACTCCTTCAACGACTAGATTTTTAATAAACATGTAATTAACATAACAAGACGAGAATCAGAATAATTTTAATACGCATTTTTAAGTAGATAAATAGCGATAATATTGAATGATGAGAGAATAGGATAGCCTATGGATTATAGTGCAAGTCAGTTTGGTCATCAATCAAGCAGACAGTTCGATGGTTCGACTTATTTTCTTGGCGAAAATGGCCCATGGATGTGGACCACAAGTTCGCTGCTAGTGATGGGATGATGATGCTGCTGTTAGATATTTTCTCTGGTTCTAAATGCAGCCGGACCCAGGCGGTTTGCGACAATCCAACGCAACCTAGTTGAAGGATGCACCCAAAAAAGAAGATGCTGGGTTTGGGTTACCACATGTTAATTATATTAGACACGTCCTCGTATTGCTTTTGAAATAGCTAAAAGCATTTTAAGACACGCTTACGAGTCGTGAAAGTAAATTTTTTGTGTTTTTTAAATAAGTAACTAGGAAGAACCGGATTTTTAGTCAACAGTCTGAATTCCGAAGTGTTTCCTACATAAGGATGTTGTACATTAAAACCGAAAGCCCCGGCTAAAACGTCAAAGAAATGGGAAAGAACCAAGACATCCACGTCTTCTTCTTCCTCGATAACCAAATACTTCTTTTGTAATTTAGATATATACTATATCATTCTTCTGTATACAAATTTGTTTTACCATTCACTAATTCGACCTAATTTTCCTGTTTTCTCTTGTATCGTGTCATCATCACTTTGCTGGCGTTGTTGTGACGGATTTCTTTACGCAATCTACAATACCTTCACAATCTGTTTGAGGAGCGACGCAGGTAGAGTCATCTTCTAAGGAGTCTTCCGTGCGTGCGTGAGGAGACGAGAGGTTCCCATGAGTCTGGCAGGCCTTCATCGTCTTACAGTGTTCAGCTTCATCATCTCTTATGTTCAGAAATGTGTCGTACAAATTCTCTGAAAAAGGAACATTTGTCAAAAACACAATGCAAATTAGGTCATACCATCATTCTGAACTTATTCCCGCTTATGTTGGTACAAAGCCGTGCAAGAATATTTTAGGTTCCTGCGACTGGTCCCGTCCCAACTATTTATATAGCGGAAATGAGACGTCGTAGTTTCAACAGGATACTAAAACAAAGTCTAAAATTGAGCAAACTCATAGGCATGTCGATGTATGAACTGCCATTAGAAAATCAGAATCTGAAGACTTGCCTATTTTTGGCCTTCGAGAATTGGGAGGTCTTGAAGTTTGAAATTCATCTGCATAAAATTTGGGGGGAATGTTAAGTCTTCGTTGTTGCCTTTCGGGATACAAACAAAGATTGAAAAACAGACCAAGCTTACCAAATAAGTACATGTCACCGCTAGTGTAGTATTTCACAGCAACCTCAGGAGCAGGCATCTTTTTCAAATCCTCTACAACAGATGAAAATACCACATCAGGTTAAGTGAATTTGTATTTGAGTGTAAGTGTACGACACTGCATTTTACAACTGAGCGATTAAGAGCATCACTTGAACGTTGCATGCTTAGAATATTCGGTGTGATTCAACCTACTTGCTCTTAAGGCATCAAGTCCTGAAAAACTCTAAATCATACCTCCTCGGGACTTGATAAACTTGTCGTAGGTTGAAAATGCATGGCTCTCTACACATTCAGAGAAGTGATCTGCAAAAGTGATCAAACAAAATACATGAAAATGCATTTTAAAATAAACGCTATGCTGGCTAATGTTCTGGTTACCTATTCTACAATGCCATTTGACTCAGTCACATACTGAGGATGACCACAAAAATGCAATCAACAGAAGACTACTCGGTGCAACTAGGGATTCAGAAAGTAGAGATTAGAATATAGTCTTTTAACGAAGTCAACCATATACTTCGTAATCATTTGGTTTAGATGGAGAGGAAGTTCTTGTAAGTTTGCAACCCATAAGGATAATGCAGAAGAATTATGGTACATTAAAAACTAGATGCTCATACTTACATGCCATCCTTGGGCTTATTAAATACATAAAGGCCGTCATAAAATAATAGAAGACTGCGATGTGCTGAGCAAGAAAGCGGTCAAACCACCAAGCGTTTCCCCCCAATTCCTGCAATTAGATCCATCTTCTATTAATTATATCAACCAAAATATGTAGATAATAATACGTTATTTCAGAAAGAAGATCCTTACTTCCATGATAAGCAAATGGTGCATCTCATTCCAGCTCTCAGCAAAATGCACCTTCAGATAATCTGCTCTTCTCCACCAGCCAAAACTCTCGTACATGTGCAGAACAGACATAAAAGCTGCCAAAGATATACCGCAACAAAGACACGATTAAAAACTCGCAACCACAAACCACAGTAGATATTAGGAAAACAACTACAGAAGAAAGCACTGATCCACAAAGGTCATTAGAATGGATTAACATATTCCTAAACAGGTAAAATGCACAACTTGAGAGAAAATTAAGAGGAACGTAAGGGCACACCCTTCCATGAAACCAATCATTATCATCCTAACCTGCGGAAGATGATAATACGAAGGCACTCCCTATATCAGATCAAATCATAATTATAATAGAAGGTACGGTCAAATTTTGATGTATGTGAGAGCATGTATGATTTGGCTGTACATTTTTTTGACTTACTAACTTAACAATATATATGCACTGCCTTCAAATGTGAGTTGTCCTCAATCGTTTGAAGCTTAAACTCATCTTGCTTGAAAAGAAATTTCTTTGCATATTTTTACATTTACGCTTTCAGAGAAGAAAATTATTACTAAAAATGGCGTAGTAGCACTCACCGAAGTAAGGAACCCTTGCGATAGTTTCCAGTACGAAGAACCTTGCATAGTCTCGGTCGTGGTACAGAGTATCAAGTACCTTTATCACTGTATCCTGGAACGATTAGTAGAACAGAATTAAAATCTAAAATCAACAACAACTACCAGAGACAAAACTCCTAAGCTACCGAAAACTGATTATCAAATCAAATGTATAATAAATCAACTAAGACGACAACTTAACATTAAAGTGCTAGGATCATCCTGAATATTCAAGAAGAAGATAACAAACTGCAATCTGTGTTTCACATTCGGTAGGCGCACTGAATGTGAATAAAAAAAGCTACCAAATGATATACCATTTCTTTGAAAAATGGACATTGAAGCTAGGCAAGCACAGTAAAACGATTAATTTAACAAGAGTTATGATTTACCGTAAGGAAGATGTTGAAGGTTTGTTCACACTTGATAACCCAGCTCTCGAAAGCACTGGAAGACGAATTCTCTGGGGGATTCTCACTGCTTGCTTTCAATTCATCGAAGGTTGAAGCCTTGAACTCAAAGGACTCCTCCACTACCACCTTCTCTTCATCTTCTTGCAGAATAGTTGCTCGAACTCTATACGAATTTCAATACCAAATTACAAATTTTTTAAACCAAATTATTAAAAAGCCCACAAATTTGAATTCAGAATCCGATTACAAAAAGAACCCATAAAGCACAAACACCAAAATTCAAGGTTTTCTCACAAATGGCAACATTAAAGATTCAATTTTTTTTTTAACCCGTAAAGCGGTGGAAAACAGATATACCTGGAAATCGACGGACGAGCTGAAATGGGATTGTGAGGAAAACGATTCCGAGATGAAAAGGCTGAATTCTTCAAGCTCCTCCTTGCTCCGAGAGAAGAAGAAGAGCGGGAGGCGGAGAATGCAAACACCGTCGAAGACAGAGTCGCCGCCGCCATTCTCGACGAATTTTGCAGAGAATTCAAACCCCCCAAAAGAAAGTGGAAATCAAGATTGGAATTTGGTGCTTCGATTCGTCAGTTGGTGAGAAGGGAAATAGTCAACCGCCAAGGGAGGGAGGGAGAGGGAGTGAGAAAAATGGCATCAAATTTCGTGTCGTGTTGTAGGAAATGCGGGGAGGGCAGCTGGCGACGTGCTTTGCGCATAAATTAGGGGGGGTGGCCGACTGCGTTTTTGCTTGGTGCTTTTTAGAAACACGACACGAACGACAGAACTTTGTCGACACGAACGACAGATGAATTGAAAATACTTTAGTTTTGTTTGTAGACCACGGTTAGGAAAACTAATGAAAATGGTTTGAAAACTTTAAGTTTTAACGATAAAGGCAAAATAAAGGGTAAAGTAAATAGTACCAGAATTGACTTTTTAGTATAAAAATATGGTTTTTCATTAGAGTGAACAGCACCGGGAGTTTTTCGTTAAAGTTTCCTTAATTTTATTTAGAAAAATCGTATATCCGTATATAAAACGACCACAAGGGTAGTAAACTAATATTTACTCTAAAAAAACGGTGTTCTTTGAACAAGCACATGCAAGTGCTTTAGTGTTAGCAATGTTTTTGGTTAGAGTGGTTTTACCCAAGTACAGAATGTCTGTCACAAGTATTAGGAAAATGGTGCTTCCTCTCTTGTGTTTTCTTACCTTGAGCTACTCCAAGTCAATAAGGCTTCTCGCCTTGTGAGGGTAGTAAAGAACGTTTATCCTAAATACGTAGTTTTATGCTTGCTTTATAAAAAAACTATTTCTATGACTTAATCTCGTGACATCTCGTGTTCTCTTACCTTAATCTAAATAATTAATAGAGAGATGGCCACTGCAAAATGGCAATGCAAATCATGGATCAATCTGAAATTCTGAATGGTAGCTTTCTATAAACCTTACGGTCCTCACCCACTTTTACACGTGTACAGATGCTCCTAATTCAATCAACCAAAACCCCTAAAAGACTTTAAAAAATTGGTTGCCAAAATTATTCACACGGTAACGTGGTGCATCATGATCTCATGATTAAGAACATTAAACATTACCTTAATCAAAGTTGTTAAACACTTGTCTTGTGCACCTTGATTCAAGTAGATCTGACATTTTTTTAATTTTAAATTATTTTGTTTAAATTATCGGTCCAAGTTAAGTAAAACAATAATCTAAACTACTCTAGTATACGAAAAATTCAACTCGATGCAATCACATAGACTTATTTAGGTCCGAGTTCTGACCTGACTAATTGGCCTAACTCGAGTTTCGAACTCATTTAGGGTCTTGCTTTTATGTTTTCCTCTGTTTCTGCTTCTGACTTCCAAAACCATGGAAGAACAGATGATCACAAAACAGAGAGCCAATAGCTCAGACTACTTAGGCCGCGAAGGAAGTGAATTCAAGAGCTTCGGAGTATGCCTCAAATGGGTGTTCGTGGATCAGTCCAGCATGTGGAGGACCGGACTTTCATGGTCCGTCTTCTTCGTCTTAGCCATTGGTGTACCACTCGTGTCTCACTTTCTCCTCGCCTGCTCGGACTGCGACGCCAATCACAGCCGGCCTTACCATGTTGTCTCCCAATTGTCACTTTCCCTATTCTCGGTGCTCGCATTCGTCAGCCTCTCTATCTGGACTCACAGATACGGTTTAAGAAAGTTTCTATTCCTTGACAGGTTATATGAATCAAGCGAGAAAGTTCGCCATGGATATAAACAACAGTTTCAGGTAAATCACAGTTTAACATGTATGTATAGACGTTCTTTCCGACCCTTGCAAAGCGAGAAGCCTTGTTGGCTTGACATCACCCCTAACATTGTGATTTTTGATTGATAGTAAATACTTAGATTTATAGTTATAAATATTGCGTCGATATGAATCTCGCTCCAGCTAAAGTTAATGAAACTTTGATCTCTAATCTCGATCTTGGTATTGCAGAATTCGACGAAGCTCCTTTGCTTGATCGTCATCCCCTGTTTTGTGTTAGAGTGTGTCTACAAAATATGGTGGTACGTCTCGGGAGCAAGCGAATTGCCGTACTATGGCAACATCTATTTGAGCAACACCATTTTGTGCATGTTGGAGCTGATTTCATGGCTCTATCGAACCACGATTTTCTTCCTCGTTTGTGTTCTGTTCCGGCTCGTTTGCCATCTTCAAATACTAAGACTACAAAATTTTGCACAATTTTTCCAAGAGGAGACCGAGGTCGAGTTGATCTTGATGGAACACCTCAAGATTAGACGGAACCTCCGGTCGATGAGCCATCGGTTTCGCATATTCATCTTGTTTTCTCTGATCATGGTTACAGCAAGTCAGCTCACTTCTCTGGTGTTGGTAACAAGGTCGAGTGCTCATGTCAACATCTACAAGGCCGGGGAGCTCGCGGTAATTTTCATTTCAACTCTATTTATTACATTGGAAAGAATCGAACTCTAAACCTGTCCAAATTCTAACCCGTCAATTCTTTTTATTTTGTGCAGTTGTGTTCTATTAGCCTAGTGACTAGCCTTTTCATTTGCTTGAGAAGTGCAACCAAAATAACACACAAGGCACAGTCAATTACAGGCCTTGCTACAAAGTGGCATGTGTGCGCCACATTACACTCTTTTGATTACACGGAAACTGAGACCCCGATGGCTCCGATTTCTTCAACTCCGGCGTTTCCCTTCGGTGTCGACATGGAATCGGAAGATGAAGAAGGTGTAGAAGATGACGATTTGGACAACACGAAGTTAGTACCAATTTATAGTCAAACAATCTCGTTCCAGAAAAGACAGGCTTTAGGTTAGTAGTAACAGATCACTTTATGAAATTCTTTTTACCATTTTAGTTTGTAGCCATTGGAACTGGATTCCCTCCGAGACAAAGCCTCGGGATCCTGCTGGGCAAACAACACGAGCCGTTGAATTTTGATCTAACGGCTACAAACAGGGGGCCTCTAAAGTTATAATAATTGTAGCCATTGGATTAAAATCCAACGGCCCGTGTTGTGTGGTCAGCAGGATCCCAAGGCTTTGCCTCGAAAGGGATCCAATTCCGTAGTCATTAACTTGTGGTCTGTTTTTTGCAGTGACATATTTGGAGAATAATAGAGCAGGGATAACAGTTTTCGGGTTCACGGTGGATCGAATGTGGCTTCACTCCATTTTTGCAATTCAACTGGCTCTTCTGCTATGGCTGCTGAACAAGACGCTGGGTGTTTGATGCACCCATTGCCATTGAGGATAGTACCAAAACAATGTAGTTATATGGGTCACTGAACTTTTTCTATGGAAAATGATATCGAGAGATTTTGATTTGAGGTCATTATATATTTTTGAAATTAGGATTCAATCAATCAACATTTGCGTTGTTTGCTGCCGGAACAAGCCTAAACACATCAGTTCACCTTGTGTTGCTGGTGGAGATGAGATTTTATTAATGAAAATGGTTTGAAAACTTTGAGTTTTAATCAAAAGAACAAAAAAGTGTTGTAACTTATAAGTGAATAGTATCAGGAGTGACATTTTAGAGTAAAAATTTAATTTTTGTTAAAAGTGAATTGTACTTAGAGTGTTTCGTTAAAACTCTTTTATTAAATGCTTGGTGGGTAGTTTTATTGTTAGAAATTTCATATAAGGCTCGTTTAAAAGTGTTTTTAAAATTATTGAAAACACTTTTAGAAAATGTTTTTTTATTTCAAAAGCACTTGAAGTGTTATGAGCAAGAAACACTAATTATGTAATTTTTTTAGAATTTAATTGCATGTTTTACTAAGTATTTGTTCTAAAAACATATTCACTAAAAGTGCTTTTAGCCAAATTTTATAGCCTTAAAGATTAATTATTGTAATTGGAGAGATTAAGGAAAATAATGAAAATAATACCTACGAAAAGGAAATTCTGAGAAGGGTAGAATTCCATTTGCATAATTTCTTTTTAATACATATTTTGGATGCACGCAAAGTAATCAAACACTAATTAATTATTTGTACATCACAAAACATCTGTGTTTTAGGTTATCCTTCTCCAGGTCTTATTTATCTCAGCATGCAATGCATGCACACCCTTCAGACTTGAGGAATTCTGCACATCACAATGTTAATTAAAACACATTAGCCCAAATCAATTTATGAACAAAAAATCTAGAACATCGTTGTTAGCCAGCACTCGAAAACAGTAATCATGCACATTTTCATTATTTCTTTGGTCAAAGGACGAGTGCATGATGATTTTTTTAGTGTTAATAACAACTCAAATTAAAAAATTAAAAAAAATTGAGAGAGTGCTTACTTTTCGCAGTCAATTTCGGGGTCGAGAGGAACGGGAAGGGACACATGGCATAAATTAGGAAGCTGCCTGAGTCTGTCAGGGTTGATCGGCATGCCAGCAGCTGCTTTCTTGAAGCATTCACAGAGGTTCTTCCGACACTCTCTGGTGGTAGCCGCATCATTAACGGTTTTCACACCAATGCAACAAGTAATCGGAGGAGTCCCGGGGCCGGACCCCGTCAAGTATTCCTTACATGGCATCAAATCCATCAAGGCCTGTTGGCATGTGATATCGCCATTTGCAAGACTTGCATGGTTCAGAACCACAACCATCAGCCCGATAAGGATCATCAATTTCATCTCCATTTTCTTTTGGAACGCAAACATAAGGCAAATATTGATCATAATTTGCTTGGATATGCAAAAGACTTGAAGATTTGGGTGTGGCTTGGAGCATGAACTGCATGCTCTATTTATAGGGGAGTCGCGGGCTGCTTTTTGGTAGCTCATTTAATGTGTAGAGGTGCAGTCAAAATTTGTTCTCCTTTTTAAGAGTTAATTTTTTTCCTAAACAGCTAATTTTTACTTAAAAGTGAAAACTATGTCAGACCAAAAGAAAAACAAGTTTAAGACTACTAAAACCGGAGGCGCCAGTTGATTAAAAGCATTTATTTTTGGTTTTAAAGTCTCGACCCTAAATATCACTGTGTAAAACAATAAGAAATAGGCAAACCAAAGCAGATAAAAGTTGCATAAACAATTAATAAAAATCTACGCAATGACCAAAATCTAGCAAAATTCGTATCTAGATGGATAATTATAATTTAATTCTTTGATCTTTTTAAGTTTATTTTTGAGTTCAAAAGATTATTCATGTAGATTCTGGAGTTCGAATTAGGAGGGCATTTCCGACAAATTCTGCATATAAACAAAACAAACAGCTAGTTTTGCCAGTTGAGAGTTCAGAGGGTTGTATATCTGTAGCTGGTTTTTACTTTCATGGAGAAGAAACGTTTTCTTTGCCGGTATAAAACGCCTTAGAGTTACAGCCCAGAAATAAAAACAAACCTCAACTGTGCTGAAAGCATGCTTGTATTCCATTAAAATCCAAAACTAAACAGGCTTGAAATTAAGCCGTTCAGGATTAAAACGCAGGTCTAATCTTCTGCTGTTTGTAGGAAAGCGTGAATTTCTGGTGTTTGTTTGCGTAAAAACAACGTGTTTCAGTATTGGAACCAGTGCATGCATTGTGTTCGATCGGTACAAAACAAAAACTACACCCAAAGGCATGCCTAATATTTGAATCCAATTCTCAGCCAGAGAAAATAACCTTTAATCACTCCTATCAATTCGTACTTAATATTTCACGATGTAATTAGGCAGCATAAAATTGGTGAAACTTTGATTTTCCAGCTAACAAAGAAGAAAAACCGACTTGAACAATCCCGGGTTCGTTTGTCTTCCTCCTTAGAAACACTAGGCTACCACCAACTCACAGTACGTACTACGCAGGTCAAGTTTATGAGTTATGACGGATATTTTCTCAATAACTTACGATTATTACACTGACATTGAATATCATTATTAGGAGTGTCACAATACGGGGAGTGGCTGGTGGGCTTGTCAAGATGTGAAGGTAAAAGAGTCTTACATCGATAAAAAAAAAAACTTTGCAAAGGTTTATAAAAGGTTGGCTACTTCCCACATTACTAATTGATTTTATGGTATAATCTCAACTTTTTTTTTTTCAAACCCAACTCTTTATAAGCTCTATAAAGTTTCATAACTTAGTTTACGATGTGAAACAAAACTTTCATACACACAGCTCATCACGTGTATGTTTGATGACACTAAAGTCAAATACGTGAACAAAATCGTTTAAAAATATGGTTGTTGTTGGGCCTAATAAAATGGGTTTGAAGAGAGCCCAGGATGAGAAGGTCAAGACATTGGGTTTGCAAGCCAGCTCAAGGAATCTAGATGACAAAGCACCACCACAAGAACGAAAGAAAACATCCCACAACCCAAGATTGTCCGCTGACTATAAGAGACGAGTGCAAAACTTAAAGTACTTTATGATCGTTTAAGCCAGGTGGCAGGCTTGACAACTTTTTGGCATTGAGCTCCAAAGACAGGTTTGCCCCAGACGTCAACTCCTAGCCACACGTTGTCCATTGATGGCCAAAGAAATTTATGAAGAGAGGCTTAGTGCTCGGCTAAAGTGCTTTCCAACCACTTTTGAATGAGTGCGACGCTCGATACATGTCGACCTAAGAAACTATGCAAGTAACTCTGAGCGAATGTCACGTCTTCTCCACATGTGGAGTGGATAATAGAGGAATGGCTTATAGGTTGTGTCTAGGGCAATGAGAGAATTAAGAGCCCATGACTTTTGAGGCTCATATAGGCCTATATAAAGAGGCCGAACACCACTTATAAGCAGTCAGAAACATGAAAAGGAAATTATATTACACTATTATAGAGCTCTCTTGGAATCCACATCATATATATATCAAACCACCATAGGAGACATAGCCCATTTTTAAAGACGAACCACTTAAATACTTGTATCCGTAGTTTAGCTTTATATCCCAAACCCGCCAAGGGTAAACCAGACAAGCTTTTGTTCACCTCCCTGTTTTGAGCATGAACGATTCCATATATAAAAAATAAAAATAAAAAATTAGAGAAATGGTCCTTAAATTTTTGTCCAATTGGAGCTTTAGTCCTTGAACTAATAATCCGTGAGTATTGTTCTCCAAACTTATAATGTGGAGCAATTTGTTAAAAGGCTTGGTGGTGAAGTTGGAAATTCCTTCGAGTCTTGGTGGGTAATTTTATTGTTAGGAAGTCATCGTGTTTCTGGGAATGCATGTCTAATTTTATACCCCCAAAGCTTAATTGTTAATTAGTTGGAACATAGATTTAGGAAAATGAAGAAATAAGAAAGGAAATTACAGAAAGATAGCATTCTATTTCCCCACAAGTGCTTTGTAATGCTTATTTTGGATGCACAAATAGTAATCAAGCACTTATTAAAAACACATCACAAAACATCTGTGGTTTAGCTAATCATTCTCCAAGTCTTATTTATAACACCTGTGGTTTTGCATGCACACCCTTCAGACTTGAGGAATTCTGCACGTCACAATAGTAATTAAAAACACATTAGCCAATGTCAAATTATGAACAAAAATCTTAAGAAAGTGTTGTTATCACTTTAAAGTAGTCATTGTGTTCCTTCTCACCATGAACAGGTGCAAGATGACCTTTTTGAAGTGTGGATTATTAACAATAAATGAGTGAGAAAGAGAGTGCTTACGATTCGGAATCGATTTTGGGGTCGAGAGAAACGGGAGGGGATACATGGCATAAATGAGGAAGCTGCATGATTCTCTCAAGTCTGAGTTGCATTCCAGCAATTGCTTTCTTGAAGCATTTAGAGAGTTTAAACTGACATTCACTGGTGTTAGCCGCAGTAAAAACAGTTTTCAAACCATGGTTAGCCACAGTAAAAATACAGTTTTCAAACCATGGCAGCAAGCCATGTATGCAATTTGTGCGACAAGTGGCGCATGCCATTTATGCCCTAGCACGTCCAAACCATGGCATGTATTCCCTTCACGTATGCCTCACAGGGCTTCAAATCCATCAAGGCCTGTCGGCATGTGATATCGCCATATGTAGGAATATGCGTAATAAAGTGAAGTTTGAAAGCAAACCCCCTTCCTTCTCACGTCTTTGCCGTTCCACCTCGGCCTGAATTAGGCAGGTTGGAGTTCTCACCCTTGGTCATGTACAAGGCATTTTGGATAGGCAACTCTTAGTCTCTCTTGGAATCTCAGCTAAGTCTTGTAAAACTCCTTCTATTGTCCCGATTCTCTGGCATCCCCCTCCTTTTTCTTAGGTCAAAGTGAATACTGATGGCCTCGCTAAAGGTAATCCGGGTCCTACGGCTTGTGGCGGGGTTTTTCGAGACTCTACGGGTTATTTTCTTGGGGGTTTCTCCCTAAGCTTGGGCCATCGTACCTCTTTCTATGCGGAGCTCCATGGTGTCGAATTGGCTCACGCGCGGGGTTGGCAAAATTTATGGCTTGAAAGTGACTCTTCTAGTGTAATATCCTGTTTTGCTTCTAGATCATTCTCTCCCCCTTGGTCGCTCCAGACACGCTGGAACAATTGCACTCTCCATTTGCAGAACAAGGCTTTCCGTTGCTCTCATACATTTCGAGAAGAGAATATTGTTGCTGACAAATTAGCTAATTTAGGGCTTCTCTCATCTTCACTTGTTTGGCATTCTGCTCCCCTATAGAGATCCTTCCTCTTCTGCACTCAGACTTCTTGGGAATGTCAGCCTACAGGTTTGTCTCCCCTTCTTGATGTGTGACTTCCTTTTTTACCTAATCTTTTTGGTTTTCCTTTTTCGTTTTGCAGCTTGTCTTGCAGGTTCTTACATTTCAAGGTTTAATTTCTTGGGCACGCTAGCCTACAGGTTCTTACCTTTTAAGGTTTATAGAAGGGTTTGGGCATATGTCCACCCAACCTTTCCCCTGTATTTTGTTTTTTAAGAAGGGTATGGTTTATGTCCCCCCCCCCTTTTTTTTCTTGTATTTCCTTTCTCAAAAGGGATAAGGTGTATGTCCCCCCCTCTTTGTATTTCGTTTTTCTTGTTCTGTGAGGGTGCGTTTGGTACGCGGACGGGACGGGACGGAACAGGACGGGACGGATGTTGTAAATTTTGAAAAAGACAAGGGGCATTTTTGTCCTAAAATGTTAAAAATTTATGTCCCACGGACGTGGAACAATCCCGTTCCAGGGGGGAGGTGGAACCAAAAATCATCCAAAACTTGTCCCGTGGAACGCCTCGTCCCACTCGTTTTAGGCGTACCAAACGCGGGACGGAACGCCTCGTCCAGTCCCGCGTACCAAATGCACCCTGAGGGGTAAGGTTTTTGTCCCCCCCCCCCCCCGACTAGGTGTAACTTCCTTTTTCTTATCAATATATTTACCTTGTGCCGCCGAGGTTTCCCCCAAAAAAAAAAAAAAATTTAGCTGGCTTTTACCCTATCTGAGAAGAAATGTTTTCTTTGTTGTTAAAATGCCTTCTAATGGCTGGAAATAAACAAACCAGACCTGCGCTGGAAGCATGCTTCTTTTCCATTAAAATCCAAAACTAAACAAGCTTGAAAGTAAGGGGTTCAGGATTATAACGCAGGTTCTATCTTCTACTGTTGAACGGACCGCGTGAATATATTTCTTCTGTATGTTTGCGTAAGAACGTGTTTGGAACCAGTGCAGTATAAAACCTGTGTACTCAAAGGCGTCTTTCTACTGGCGATTGGGAATTCGATTGTCTACTATTTAATCACCATCGATCCTGTCTTTTCGTACTTGAATTTTTAAGTCAGCAAAATAAATTGTTTAGGAGTTGATTTTCCAGCTAACGAAGAAGACAAACCAAATTAAACAAAATCCCGGGTTCGTGTCTTCCCAACTCATAATACGTAAGTCGATCGAGTTCATGAGTTATGCCTGACCAGAAAAAGAGGAGTTCATGGGTTATGATGGCAATTGCGATTAATTTCTTAACTTGAGATTTCACTTTAAAACTAATTTGTATAGCAGTAGTGACCATGGATTTAAATGCCGATATTATCGGCGATATATCGTCGATAATATCGGATTTTTCACCCAGCGATATTTTTTTTGCTTTCCTTCGAATTTTCGTGATAATATCGCGATATTTTTAGGGGTGTGCTATCCACACACCCCAAATTACTTCTCACACACCCTTATTAATTTCTGTCCGTTGATCTTCTTCAATTCATCTCAATCCGACGGCCGAACATTAAAAGGGTGTGTGAGAAGTAAAATGGGGTGTGTGGATATCACACCCCTTTCGATATTTTCGATAATATCGCGAAATTTTCGATAATTTCGCGATATTATCGAAAATATCGAAACTGTGCGAATCGGAGATTTGGAGAAGAAAGCCGGAGGTCGCCGGAGCCGAAGTCGACGAGGGAGGATCGAGAGACCTTGGGTCTCTGTGCATGTGGACGAGAAACGACCAGAGTAGCTCGGATTCCTCGGAAAACGCCTCGAGACTCTCGGATTCGCCGGAGAAAATGGGTGTGTGCACCCCGTACTAACCCGACCTAAAACTCAGGGAAAAACACACCAAATCGTTTCAATTTCATTCGCTAAACAATAAATTAACGCGAAGGAGGGAAGATCGAGGCTTACCTCGACGGAAAATGCAGAGAATTCGCCGGGAGGAATTCTGGGTTTCCTCCTTCTGCCGTGATGTCACCGAGAGGGATAAAGGGAGACAAGAGACGAGGGAAGGTGATGAGGTGCGTGCGTGAGTTCGTGACTGCGAGATCGAGTGAGAGAGATAGGGAGAGTGAGAGGGTTTCGGTGCAAGAGAGAAGAGAAACTGAGAATGAGAGACAGAAAGGGAAAGGGAAAAGAGAGCGAGATAATGACTCGGGGTGGGGGAAAAAACAGAAAAGAAAAGGGGATGGGTGCTGCCACGTGGCAGCCCAGGGTCTAGGGACCCAATTGAAACTTTTGGAAAAACTTTAGGGGTTAATTTCCGAATTATTTATATAAATAAAGGGCAGGTGTGACACTAATTCATTATATATAAATTATTATGGTGTGTTTAAACTTCTTTCATTAATTACTACATATTTTCTACACTCACAATGTTTGCCAGCTCACTATATAATCAACTTAAATAAGTTAAATCCATCATGCAATGCATTTCCTTCCAATTTTTTGTGATAAACTAATAGATAATTGACTAAATAAACATCCTACAAAGTTTCAATAAAAATTTCCAAGTTTTTCTTACAATTTCTGTGATTTCCATGTAATTTTTATCGATATCGATATTTCCGTGTTTTCGGACTACCGATATTTTCGATATTACCGATATTTAAATCCTTGGTAGTGACCCAACTCCTGATAAGGCCTTGTAAGGTTAATTTCATAACTACGAATGTAAGACAACACTCTACACCCTCACATGCGTCTCAATTGGGCTTGGATTGATTGGTCTAATCCTAACATGGTATCAGGTAATTCGTGTGTTAGATGTATTACCACTCATCCAATAAAAATTGAACACATATCAAAGCTTATGAGAGATGCCACACATGAGTAGACAATGTTGAGAAAAATTCTACGTTGAGGCCCTGTTTGATATTGCATTTTTTTTTTTCATCAAAAGTTGTTTCACAATGTTTAGTTAAAAAAAAATTCTAATAGCTTCCAAATAGCAACTTTTAAAATCACGTGTGTGTTTTTCTTAAAAATTGTTTTCATAAAAGCAGAATTGAACGTTTAGTGAATATACATATAAAACGAACAAGGTTTTATTATGAACCTAAGTTATCCTAACAACTCTTCTTCCCAAAACTGGAAAACTAATTTCTCAATATACTTTTGAGGAGAAATAATCTCCCAATATATTTGAAAATACAGCAATCGTGTATTTGGTTGATTACCATACATCCCAATTAAAGAATGATTAGTTAATATTAATGAATTCAAGTCAATTCACACAGATTATATCTTCATCAATATTAAAAAATCACCTTCTACATGAGAAAGCAATTGATTGTGGCATTAGTTGTAGGCTTGTAGCTAAAATGGAGCATGTATCGTCGATTCTTATTATAACAAGTAAAAAACAAATATCACCAATACATTTGAAAATATGTCTGAGATACCACAAAGATGATCATCAATCTCTAATTCATGAACAACTGAAATATATTTGGTTCCAAGGTTAAATGCATGTTTCCTTATAGGGGTGTCACCTAGTAATTAAGGTAATGTTAATAATGTGCCGTATCTAAAATTATATAAAAGGAATCATGCATCTGTATATTATTTCTGTATTATATCCAACATCGTACATATGAACAAGCAATCATATAAACATGCACTAATTTCTGCATCGCCTAGTTTCCATATGTATCCTCTCTTTTTTTTCGCACACACTTTGGGTTTTTCGACCTGTATATGAGCTCGTTTAGAAGAGTAATAATAAGAAAAAACACATGTCCATATATGTATACTCTCATTTACTTAGAAGGAAGCGTTTTCCTTATTTTTTGTGTTGGATTAGAATGGAGAATCAACAAACAAACTGCAATTCTTCTGTCGACATTAAGCAGGTTTTTGGTTTTGTCTTCTGTATTTTAAATTCTGATTATTTGATATCTTGCTTTAGGAGTCCTTTTAATTAAGCCACATAATTTTGCTTATTTTGTTCTTCTTTACTATATAATATTCATGTTCCTAATGTACTATATTTGTGTAATTTCCCCATAAAAACTCTGTTCATGGGAATTTTACACAAATATATATATATATAGTGAAATGAAAAACAACTGTGGAATAATGTTTAACTTGTGTGAAAATTCCTAAACCAAAACAGAGGAGTACTCGTACAAAATCAAGTGCAATGACATTCTAGGATTCATACTATTTTGTGTGAAAATTTGGAATTGAAGAGAAGATGCGCAAGAGGACGACAGAACCTCCACTTTCATGGCAACCATGGCATACATATGCTTGTTTTCTTGTTCTTGTTTGTTTTGTTTTGTTTTTTGTTATAAAAAAAAATCACCTATAGGAGCTTTTTTTTATGAATAAATTGAACTTATAGTATAAGCTAGCAAACAAATACACTGGTTGTCGAGGCTTTGAAAAGGTTTACACGCTTAGCAAACTTTGTAACCATCGGGATCGGCAATTTTCTAAGGCACGTCCATGTCCCCCAGTTTTCTTTGTGCTCCAAACGCGTACAAGTAATCGTATCAATCGCCCTTCTTCTATAGCTTTCGTCTTCCCCTTCACTTGTTGTTCCTCTTCTTCTTTAAGGACATATTTCTGCACAATTTATTCACCCAATATTATGGCCGTAAGTTATTTTCTGTCTTTAGTATGGAAATTCTTACTGTATATTATGTGTGTGTGTGTGTATTTTTAATGATTTTAGGGCCATATACATTCTTGGGTTGGTGATGATTGTAAGGAATATCATGGATTTATTAGATTAATTCATACCGTAAGGAAGGTATTTGAATTGATAAATGCTGACAATATCTTTGTTGATTGATCCTAATTAGAAAATCTTTGATACTATCCAATGTTTGACTAAATTCATATTGAATTTTATTTTTAGGAAATTGTCTAAAATGATCAATTTTCAAATCTCAATTGTAAAGTGATCAGTTTCAGTATTTTGTCAATATTTGATTGCTATATTTGGTCAGAGGATTGAGCCCCGCCCTTAGTCTTCCCTTGTGTGATCCAACAGATGCTTCCTCTCGAAGGGCGGCTCATTTTCTCTCGAAAACTACCTCCCCAACTCCTACGTCTTTGGATCACTTCACTCACTTTATTGCGAAGACAAACTGGCTAAATAGTAATAGGGGTTCGATAATACACCGAATAAAAGGCTTCACAAACTTACCTCCTTCTAGAGAATTCCTCTTCTTGCTCATTGATTATTAACTTGTTGATATTTGGTTTTTATGTCGTTTGATCTTTAATTTTAACTAGCAGAGTTCAACAATTGTGATATAATGTTTTATCATTTTAGCCAAGTTCCCTTTGATTTTTATGTCGTTGGATCTTTAATTTTTGACTAGTAGGTCAACAATTGTGATATAAAGTTTATCATTTTAGTCAAGTTTCCTTGATTCTTTATATGAGTATAATTTGAAAACTTATACAATAATACCGTTGTTAACGATGCAAATCACAAACTATCGTGTGTTTTAACTTCGTATATAACTCTAAGCGAATTGTCACTATAATCACAATGTCATCTCAATTCATGGAAGTCCTCTTGGAAGCTGGATTTTTGTTTTTGTAAGAAACAATATTAAAAAGATTAATTTGTTGCAGAAAAAACCCCATGTCCCAAAATTTGGGGACTGGGACAGTGACAACATATCATACACTGCATGTTTTGAGAGCGCTCGTAAAAATGGAGTGAAGGGAAATCCAAATGATCCCGAAGACAACCCAGAGGTCTTCAAGAGCATGCTCGAGTCCTCCGCCGCACAACCTCCTTACATATCCACGAGTTCAAGCAGCAAACCACGAACCTCAAGCGAAAAAGTACGCCAAACTGAAAGAGACAGTAGCCACCGTGCGCATCAACGACATGGCATTGCGCATGAGCATAGGGTTTCTGGAGGGAGCCGCAAGAGTTACACATCGGAGTCCGGCAGCGAAAGGAGTAACTCTGATCATTCGCTCATGCAGCAACAACCGAGACACCACCGTGAGAGATCTGATAGAAAAAGTAGCTTGGCTTCATCGGGAAGTGATCGTAGTCATAGCACTTCCAATTCCCAGAGCAAGCCTAAAAGAACTGGCAGTAGCACTCATCAGTCCAGTAATCTTAGTCAACACGATACTGTAAGTTCTCTTCATTTTTCTCTCTACAGTAACGGATTAATAAAACCTTAGCACCGTCAGATGGTGTTATCAATCCGTTAATGTCATAAACTACATATCTATTTACTAATGTTATGCCTTATTTTTATGAAACATAGATTTTGTCGTTAACTGTCATATTATAACTCGTAAATTGTGATCGTCCCACTTATTCCGTAGAATTCATTGCTAAAGTGTGGAAAATTTGTAATGTGACAGCATACCAGAGTAGCTTCAATACCCAAATTTGGGGATTGGGATGAAAATGATCCCCAATCTGGTGAAGGTTTTACTTACATATTTGAACAAGTGAAAGAAGAAAAGAAAACTGCATCAAAATTCCCAAACGTGCCTCAGCAACCGCGCAACAATCTCAACAGCGCAAATAAACGTGGAAAATCGCCTTCCAAATCAAAGGTAATTTTGCGGCCAAACAAAGTGTTGTAATTACATATTCTCGATAGTTTAAAATTTCATCGACGAATTACTGTTAATACATAAATTCTTATGTTCTTGCGCAGAGTTGGTGCTGCATATTTTCAAGTAAATAGGGCAATGACATGGAGATGATCTTGCTTTGGTCCTTTTATGGCAAGATAAAGAAACTCATTTATTCTCTAATTTCTCTAATTATTATTATTATTTTTTTTGTAATGAAAATTTCCTCGTCGCTATTGAGTAATTAGTAATTGTTCATCTTTTTTATGCAACAATTATTGATGATTGTTATGTGTTTAATTTTCACTGGTTATATTATTATTTCACGTGTTTAATAATTATGTTGATAAAGAATTTCTTGCATTCTATTTTGTTAATGTAAGTATATATATTTTTTTGTTGGAATAATTAATGGAATTATATTTGAATCGAGTTTGTTTATAGAGTTGCTATTCAAAGTCTTTTCTTTTAAAAATATGAAATACTGTGAGCTAACGAAATATTTAGCAGTAAAGTTTTAAGATTCATACCCTCGATTGCGCTAATGAGATAAACTTTTGTTGATGTTGTTTTGGAAAATAATTATCCACAAATTAAAATAAAAAGTAGTTGAAATTAAATGGCGCTCGAAATTAAAGTTCAAAACTTCAAATTATGATATTGTTCAACGTTACCCAAATTCAAATTTATGGTAGGTCAGAATGCCCTACAAAAGGCCCCATCATCTTATAATGTGCTCTATTACGCCAACGGCCCGATTATATCCCGTCCAGCCCCGATGGGGCCCACTTTCAACATCCACCTCCATCACCATGATTATCACATCGCCCAACCGTTAAAAGTCAATCAAAAGCATGCGTGTCGCTCCACAGCGACCCTGGCCCCACACGACCCCAATGCGACGCCGTTTGCCATTGCCTTGGAAATAAAAACCCAAGCGCCAAATGCTGTTACGAAAGCAGAGAAAATTCACTCTCTCTCTCTCTCTCTCTCTCTCTCTCTCTCTCTGGTTTTCAAATTTCTGAGTGAAGTTCCTCTTGCTTTCGTCCGAATGGAGATTGGATCGGGTCGGAGCGGTGTGTGCCCGAAAGAGCATCAGAAGATTTACCAGGAGTGGTTCAACGTGGTTGATTCCGGTGAAATATGTTATCCTCTTTTTCTTTCGCAAATTTTTGATTAAAAGTTTGGTTTTGAACTTCTGATCGATTGCCTGTTAATCGTGTTGCTCTGGTTGCTAGATGGCGATGGCCGTATTACTGGAAACGAAGCCACCAAGTTCTTTGCCATGTCGAAGCTTTCTCGAGAAGAACTCAAGCAGGTTTTCATTCTTTTGCGACAGCAGGCTAATAGTTTTCTTTGTTTATAGGGATTGCTTATGTAGAAGTCACTATTGCTCATAAGTGCTTTTGGTAAAAACTCTTTGAAACTTTTATAAAAGTCCAAATACTTATTTGAAAGCACATTACAGGTGCTCAGAAGCACTTCTATATATTGTGTCAATCACAGTCAAAAGTGGTTTTGGTTGTGAGAAATGAAAATGCTTTTCTCTCTTCCGTAAGTGGTACCAAAACTATTATGTTCGACTAGGAAAGTTTGATTGTATGGTTTTATCCTTAGATTGATATGTATTCAAAGTTAATTTGATTGTGTTTGGGATTAGGTATGATTGTTTGGAACTCACCTTTTGTTTTATCATTTATCATTCAAGGTTTGGGCGATTGCTGACACGAAACGGCAGGGATTTTTGGGGTTTTCGGAGTTCGTCACTGCAATGCAGGTTGTGCATGATTTTTGGGATATATTTCTTGATTAGTGTATGCTTTATTAGCTATTGAGAATTGTAATAGAATCTTACCCTCATGTGTGGTTGAATTTGGTAGATGATTTCCTTGGCCCAAGAACATGAACTAAGCCCAGACATCCTCAAAACCGCAGGCAAGAATCTCCGTTTAATATCGTATTTTCTGTTTTTGTAAATATGGAAGAACCTACATATACATTTTGTCTACGTCTCATTCATTTTGTTCCTCAAGTTATTCATGTTCAACTGCAGCTGACTGGGAAAACATTAAACCTCCAGTTATAGAAGGTTTGGATGATTTGATAGCTGTGAGTGTCTTTCTTTCACCTCCCTTTTGACTTTATATTATACATTGTGACTTTCACTTACTATTTTCTCGATTCTGTGCTGACAGAAAACCAAGAGTTTAACAAGATATGGAGTTGAAGTAAATGGTTAGAAAATCGATCCAACTTTTTTGGGAATGTACTTGTTATAATCTTGTACTGAATGTCTTCCTTGGTAATGATGTAGGAACCGCTCAATTTCAACCATCAGTTCAGCGGTTTGGTTCAAAATCAGCAAAGAAAGTAAGACCAGATGTCCATTGTGCAATTGATTACTGCTGTATTATTATACTCGTCGTATGTTCTTTCATGAATTAAACAATCTCCTTAACGAGTTTCTTTACTTATTTGATTGAAGGGAGTTAGTTTCTTCTGTATTCTAATTCATCGAATATTTCATTTTATCTTTTTTGTCATCTATAGAGCAACCTGTTTTTACATATTTATGGAGGGATATCTTCTCCTTCCTTATTGCCTGACTACTTTAACATTTTTCTTCAGCTCCCTCCTAATGCTGTGACTTCTATCGTTGATGGCTTGAAGAGATTGTACAATGAGAAACTAAAGCCTTTGGAACTTGCATATCGTTTCAACGATTTTGCATCTCCATCGTTGGTGAGTGGATTTTCTATATGTTTGGATGTATAGTTCACCTCTTTATTCTTCAAAGTGTGTTGGGGAATCAAATATCATTTTGCTCTTCTTTGTACTGTTTCTTTTAGATAGTACATTTGCTAAACATATGGCTGATTTATTTCCTTGCAGACTAATAGTGATTTTGATGCTAAACCCATGGTCATGCTTTTGGGTCAGTATTCAACTGGGAAAACAACATTTATTAAACATTTGTTACGATGCAACTATCCAGGTTGGTTAAGTTATCTCTATTTTATTTTTGAAATGAATAATTGACAACCTTAGCGTTGAAGGGCTTAACATTCGCTTGTTGGAACAGGAGCTCACATTGGACCAGAACCTACTACAGATAGATTTGTTGTAGTGATGGTATAATTGCCAACCACCCGGTTTCCTTCTAAAAGTCTTTCAAGTTTATCACTAGTTCTTTGTACTCTCTGAATTTTATATTGTATGTTAAATTTTTTTTTTTTTTGGTAATTTCTAATTGTTGATCACAATTCTGTTCTCAGTCTGGACCTGATGAGAGGAGTATTCCTGGAAATACTATAGCTGTTCATGCAGACATGCCCTTCAGTGGTCTAACAACTTTCGGAGGTGCATTTTTGTCAAAATTTGAGTGTTCACAAATGCCACATCCAGTGAGTTTTGAAATTTTTATAATCCTCTATTTGCATAGCATGTCCGTTGATTTTGTCACCATAGTCTTCCTCTTGGAGTGTTTTAACCTTTCTTTTTTTTGTTATAGTTGCTAGATGAAATTACATTTGTGGATACCCCTGGAGTTCTATCTGGAGAAAAGCAACGAACACAAAGGAGCTACGATTTCACTGGTGCTATATCATGGTTTGCAGCAAAATGTGATGTCATCCTTCTTCTGTTTGATCCTCATAAGCTCGACATCAGCGACGAGTTTAAGCGTGTAATTTCATCTCTTCGTGGTCACGATGACAAGATTCGAGTGGTCTTGAATAAAGCTGATCAAGTTGATACTCAACAAGTGAGATGCACCTATAGTTTATATTGCATTCATTACACTTTTGTTGAAAGCAAATTTCAAGTTATTAACTTTTCGTTTACACACTGAAGCTGATGAGAGTTTATGGGGCATTGATGTGGTCGCTTGGAAAAGTTTTGAATACTCCGGAGGTTGTGCGTGTTTATATCGGGTAGGCTTTCTTTTTTCCAATTTGTTACTTCTTTGGGATTGTTTTTCGATGTGTAATTGATCTTGATCAAATATTGGTATTTCTTCGTGGCTTTGCAGCTCATTCAATGATAAGCCTGTCAATGAAGGAGTTGTTGGTCCTATCGGTAAAGAACTGTTCGAAAAAGAACAAGATGACCTCCTATCCGATCTGGTTGATATACCGAAGAAAGCATGTGATCGCCGGGTAAGATTATATGCTTCTCTTTTGGATCTTTCTTGATTTTGTTTTGGTTGCTCTTCTTGCGTGCATTGCGTTTGAATCCCAAAATCCATTACGTCGTATATTGCAGATCAATGAATTTGTAAAACGTGCCAGAGCTGCTAAGATTCATGCCTACATAATGAGTCATCTGAAGAAAGAGATGCCTGCTGTGATGGGAAAATCCAAGGCTCAGCGAAAACTCATCGATAACCTCGAAGAAGAATTTGCAAAGGTTGATCGATTCTTAAACAGTACTCCTTGAACTTTACACCTATATTCTTTGGAGGCATGCTTACTCTTGTTAATTTTTCCAAAAACAGGTTCAGCGGGACTTCCATCTACCGGCCGGCGACTTTCCAGACGTGGAGCACTTTCGGGAGGTGTTGGGCGGCTACAGCATCGATAAATTCGACAAGTTGAAGCCGAAAATGATTCAAGCTGTGGATGATATGCTTGGCTATGACATCCCTGAGCTCTTGAAGAAATTCAGAAATCCCTACAACTGACAGAGATAGTTTGAGAGATTGCATTCTTCATGGGCATGTAAGAGATGGTTTGATGTTAATAATCGAAGTTTTAGCCTTTCATGAGCTTGGAATATTGTTCTGGTGTCATTTTACGCTCATGTAAAGATTTTCGCGATCAAATAATCGCTGTAGATTTAGCAGCACCCTCTGCTGATCTGATTCTTTCAGTAGCCAAGTCCTTCGTTAGCTATTATTTTGTAGAAATCGATATTCTACTTTTAACTTAATTTAAATTGTGAGAAAGGAGAATTTAAACTTGATGTTATAACCAGCGTGACTAATAACGTTTTGTTATACTAAATTAAATAATTACTATAAATTTGTTTAAAAATATTTTTAAAATGACTTAGAGTTTGTTTGAATGTGTTTTTAAAATGATCGAAAGTTTTTAGTGAAAATATTTTCAGAATCAACTTTTAATAAAAACGCAAAAAAAAACACTTAAATGTTTTCTGAAAGAAACACATAATTGATGCTTCTTGTAGAAAATATTTTAGTAGTTTTGGAACCGAAACACAGTTTCTTTAAAATTGCTTTCAAAAAATATATCCACATAAGCCCTTAAAGTGCTTTAGTGAAATTGATTTTCAAAAAGCACTTTTATGCTTTTTCAGAACTAACCGGAATTTTTACTGAAAATTGATTTTAAAAGCGTTTGATGAAAATGCTTTTAGTTGTTATTTAAAATACAATTGCGAACGTGTCCATATGTAATTAGCTTGTCCATATGTAATTAGCTTCTTAAGCGTTTCCTTGGTGTCGGTCAGCGGCAATAATTGTCCGTAAATACAAAAAAGGTTGGAAGAAATCTTGTCTCTGCCCGGGCTTTGCTCAGCTAATTAAACAAGTCCGTCTGGTTACGGAGAAACCCAAGAAAAATGGAGAAATCGAAGATTGGGAGGAGGTTCGAAGGCAAAGTAGCGATTGTGACGGCATCCACTCAGGGCATCGGGTTCGGCATCGCCGAGCGCCTCGGTTTGGAAGGCGCCTCCGTCGTCATCTCGTCCCGCAAGCAGGTCAGTCTACGGCACTCATCAGTTCTTCTGAAAGAATCTTTGACTTTGTTCATTTACGTGAAATTCATCTGGGTTTCTTCAATTTTAGTTAAATTTGATTTCTTTCGAGTTTCTGTGGAAATTGGATCGAAAAATGAACCCCTGAATCTCGTTATGTATTGTTGCTGAAAATGAAATTAATTTTTCGGACGGCTTCTGGATAAAAGTGCTTTCTCACCGCCAAAAGCATTTCTGACTACGTTTGCGATAATTATTGCACTAAGAGCGTTTAGGAAAATTTCTGAAGGGGTGTATTCAATTGAAATTTTGATGGATTTTAATTTTTTTTAATGAATCTATGGTTATTCAATTTAAGTGATTCTCTAAAATTCAATGTTTATTTAATTAAGATTTTAAGATAGTTTATTAAAATTTGAAAAAGTTGATAACATTTTAGGTGTATTCAGTTAGGATTTTAAAGAAGTTTATAACATTTCAGGTGTATTCAATTAGGATTTGAAAAAGTTGAGGAATTTGAGGGAATTTGAGAGATTTTGTAGTGTATTTTAAGCACCCACAAATCTCACCTCTTCCCAAGAGATTTTGAGGGAATTGAATCAAAATTTAACATAAAATCTCTACAAATCAATTAGACTCCGTAAAAATCTATGGATTTATAAATCCATTAAAATCTCTTAATTTCCCAATTGAATACACCCCCTATATGCTTTTAATAAAAGCATTGTATATTGGAAGTGATTTCTACAGAAGCAGTCTGAAACGAATATTTAGCTTATTAAAATGGAGAAGTTTTAGATAATTGGGCTAGTGTGTTCCATCAATTTGGATGTTTTTTCCCACCCATTTCCGGGAAAAATGAAGAGAGGAAGAGTTAGTGAAATATTGCATACTATGAACTTCAATCAATCTAAATCGTACATGTTTGAATCACAAATTTTGGTTCTTTTGCTATCTTCCATAAGCAGCAAGTAGTAATTGAGTTTTATGCTGTTTTTTAATGGTTGTGGTGGGGCAATTTTTTTTTCGTGCTTGATCAAATTGTTCCAGAAAAACGTTGATGAAGCAGTTGAGAAACTTAAAGCTCAAGGAATTGAAGCGTTGGGAGTCGTATGCCACGTTTCAAATGAGCAACAAAGGAAGAATCTCATCAACAAGACTGTGCAGGTAAGAACATTTGTTGAATCCATGATTTTGTCTACTATCGAAGCAAGATGGGAATACACATCCAAAAGCTGGTAGATATAGTAGGCTGCTACAGTGTCATAATGAATTATACTTGATCACAACCTCTGATCTAACTCACCTTCGAAAAGAGATGATCTTCGTTCCTTATAAACAATCACTTTCTCCGTCTCAATGATTCTTCATGCCATTTTACTAAACAATGAATTTTACTGGTTTGCTTCCAGAAATATGGAAAAATAGACGTGGTAGTATCAAATGCAGCTGCCAATCCATCAGTTGACCCCATATTGCAAACCCAAGAATCTGTGCTTGACAAGCTATGGGAAATCAACGTCAAAGCTACTATACTTCTTCTCAAGGTAAAATGTCATAGGAAGACATGATTGAGCAGTCATGAGCTCTTTTCCGATGGAAATTTTCTGCTTGATCCATAAACAGTTGCCAAGATAAACTTTATATGACTTATTTTGTCCTCTCCTCACATTTTCGATGTGCATAAATGTTTGGTGTAGTATGCTAGGTTATAGTATTAAATTATATTTGCAGGATGCGTCACCGCACTTGACAAAGGGTTCTTCTGTTGTTATCATTTCCTCAATTGCTGGCTACAATCCACCAGGAGCTGCCATGGCTATGTATGGGGTCACTAAAACAGCCCTTCTTGGGCTAACCAAGGTATGTAGGTGGTTCATGTCTTAGGCCGTTTGTTTCTTCTACTCCAGAAGCCACACATTTTCTTCTTCTCATTCTTTGCTGGTCTTGTTTTAGGCCCTTGCTGGTGATATGGCGCCAGATACTCGCGTAAATTGTGTTGCTCCGGGTTTTGTTCCTACAAACTTTGCGTCATACATTACAGAAACTGATGCTGTGGTAAGTATATACGTGCATATATATATAGTTCCTTTACAATGGATCACGGGCAATGGGCTTTCGCCTCGTGGTTGACTGAACTCGAATGGTATTTTGTTGCAGAGGAAGTCCCTCGAGGAGAAGACGTTGCTCAACAGGCTCGGCACCACTGGAGACATGGCTGCTGCCGCTGCCTTTTTGGCATCTGATGATGCTTCTTACATAACGGGAGAAACTATAGTCGTGGCAGGAGGGATGCCCTCTAGACTCTAGTTCCCTTCTTTATCATGTATTTTGCTCTAATTGCTTTTCATAATTGTTTTTCATAATTGCTAGTAGACCTTGAAGCAAATATCAATAAGATTCACTGCTACTATTTTCGACTTTAATCTTCTCCATTCATAATGTACAGTCATTCTTTCCAATCTGATACCGAAAAATACAATAATACATATAAATCTCACATCGGAGAGTAATTTTTGGATTTACAATCTTTGATACGAAACATTACAACAACAATAACAAAACCTCATCCCACTAATGTAGGTTGTATGAATCTTAAAAGGTCACTGCGCTTGTTTTTGCGCTAAAGTCCTCCGGTACAAAACATTAACACTATATAATACCGTGCTTAAAAGAATATTAACATTACTCTTCTTTTCACAAACAATACACATTACAGGATGAAATACAAATACACGTGAGGCCGGAAGATTTAGAACAAAAACGGAAACCACAGAAACCCTAGGAACTACTTTTTGTACTAAAATCGAGCATCAGATGAAAGTCATGAAAGGCAGCCGGAACCCCTTTGGGCACACTATGAAGCTATGACTTGTGTACATGAAATCAGAGCATCCAGATTTCCGAACTGCAAACTTCTTCAAACTACTTCAAAAGGGTAGTAGTAGTAGAGCCCTTTTGCCCTATTACATTACCACCTTCACAGTATCTTCAGTCTTTCTGAACTGCATCTTTAGGCTTAAACACACTTAACCACGAAAGGAAAGAACAGAGCCGGTTATCGTGTGTTTTTTCCTTCGGTTTCAGCCTTCATATTTTTACATGCAAAACCCATTTCTAAACAAAACTATCACGAAACTTAATATATCTACACAGGAACCACATCAGCATTCGGACTATCATCGCATGTGAGAATGAGACCGTCAACATAGGTTGGGAGAAGGCAGCGAAACCATTGAAAGCCTGTTGAGACAGGCTCCGTTGGAGGGACAATCATGACCACATTATCGTGGCGTCTGACAACCCCCATCACACTTACAGTGCTGCCCTCTTTAATATACCTGACGAAGAAGAAACACACTCTTAAAATCCTATAATTGTAAACGCCAGAACCTCACAATTTGTATGATCACGCACAAAGTATGACTGGACACAAAAAAAAGTAGCATACCCTTCTTTGAGGCGCATTACGCGGTCATCAGCAGAGAGGTTGCGCTCACCAAGCCAGCGCAAAAAAGTTGGAGACAGCTCTCTGTTTTCCTTTGTCACATCCACGACAGTCGCTGGTTTTACGAATGGGGCAACCTTGGCTCCATAGCCAGCTTTCACTAATGCTCTTAAACCCGATTGGAAGTCTGATATGTAGAAGTCAGACACATATTTCTGTTCAAAAGAAACATAAAATTAGTTTTTTAAATTCCAGCCTGATTGAAATCTTTGCACAGAGAATTGCATATGCATTCTTTTTTGTGGTGTAAAACCTTTACAAAAGACAAGGCAATGGTGTATATATCTATATACATGTATGTAACTACTAGGTTTCACTTCTCAGAGCCCTGTCGGATCGGTGAGTGCATTAGTTACAAATCTTTATCACAAATCATCGTCGGCCAAACTTTGACACTGAACGCAACCAAGGGCACATAAGCACAAATATTCTGACAACTAACCTCTGAATGTCTAGATTTTTTATTCTCCGACTTGTGCACACAGCATCCTTTAGATTCACACAACTCTGTGGAAACATATACACACCTAGGTACTCTTTGGTAGGACGATTCCAACGGAATACTGCCACAGGTAACAACCTACATGCAGAAATATCAACATATATCACCACGATATGAAAAACCAGCATAGGAGAATAAAACCAAACCATCATACTAGAATAAAAGAGCTACTACTATGGTGACATCCAAGACCGTTCACATTTTTTACATGGCGACATTTTAATCAACCCTAATCTACATGGAGGGAGATTAAACTCGAGTGATGAGTGCAAAGGGGCAGACACACTGTCACGGCCAACTGACCTAATCAGCTTCTGCAATATTGTTTTACTTTTAACTTCTCTGCTAGTGATAAATGTATTTCCTAGGTGGTACCAAATGCCCGTATATCTACAATAAACAACTGGAAACATTCCAATTGACTCTGATAATCCAACCTCCTTACATTAGTCTCTGTCAAAATCAAACAATTGACCCAAAATGTCTTCAACGCAAAACTATAAATGTTACATTAAACAAAAAGCTTAAATATAGTAGCTACCTGCATAAATGGGGTTAAATCACATAAAAATACTTGCAAGAGAAAAGGTAATTGTACTACAATCGGCTCAAGCAAGGCCATTCTCTGGTATAAATAACTTGTACTTCAACACAATTCTTAATTAACTATTTAATACAAAATTTAGAAAGTTGGAAGTGTGAATTAAAAGAACAAGTGCAAATAAGTAAAACATTAAAAACTAAAAACGCTAACTTCGAAGGTTAGGTTTTCCTAATGCATATTATACTTGTGGCATTCAAACTAGAACGTATATCTAACATGTAATCCGTCTATGGCATTCAGATAAAAATAAGCATGCAAGACTCATTAAGTTTTGTGAAAAACATTTGAAAAACTATGCAAACCTTAAAAGCGTGACATTCGCTTTTAGTGAACTTACATTATCAATCACAAGAAAGCATTAACCAATTTTAGGGTGATATTTCAACAAAAATTGCATATAAGTATTTGCCTAAACATCTTAATGGTAGCTAAGCATTAAGACATACATAATTTAAAATCAGTTATTGACACTTCAAAGCAAGCATACATAACAGATATGTAAATTGAAAAGAAACTATATATTCATATTAAGCTAGATAATTAGTAACTCATAGTCATAATTAAATATAAAAAATTATTAAGATGAAAATATAGGAAAAACACCCTTGTATAATGAAGTACAAATCGTCAAGCTCTCTAAACCGAATTCTCAAAGCAAAGTCGTGCATGAGAAACCATAAGGCTAAGACTCAGCTATAAATACTAGATCGATACAAATCCAACCTAAACCAGGTCACCCAACAAATCTGGAAAACTAAATAAAATAATAAAATTGAAAAATACATTCCTAATTTAATGGGTATTTGGACTACACAGAAATTCGACCTTTTGACCGACCAACGCAGTGTGAGTTCGGTCCCAAGAGATATCAATCAAAAGCTTGAGATGTCGTTTCCAACTTTATAGAAGGAAATTTCCTCCAAAAACGTCATCTTGATAGACTTACGTCCAAACAGTCTCAAAACGTCAATCTATTAGCACTAGGCATCTGCCTTCATTTAATTGCCACGATCAAAAGACTAAGAATTACAGGAAATGATGAAATTTTTTAGTGATTCCAATTGAAGCTGATTCATTATGTCAAATTTTCAGCCATTAATTCTTAACTTTGATCGTGATAATTAAATGGAGGCAAATGCAAAGTGCTGGCAGATTGACGCTTTTGAATTGTTTGGACATTAAGTTATTGAAGATGACGATATTTTAGGAAAATTCCTTCTTCAAAGTTGAAGGGGGCATCTTAAGCTTTCCAACACCAACTTGCATGCTTGATTTTATGCATATTTGGTTTGAAAACGTGCGACTTTCTGGCTACCCAGTTTACCAAAGTAGAATAGGAATGTATATTCTAGTTATATTATTTTATTTGGTTTTCCAGATTTATTGGGAGACCTATTTTTGGTAGGATTATGGTTTTCTAACTTTCTTTATATATAGCAAGTCTTGCCTTAGGGTTCAATACGTTTTTTTTTTTTTTTTTTTCTAGGAGAACTCGGACGAGGAGCTTTTGACAATTTGTTCTTTATACTACAAGGGTGTTTTCTATATTTTTGCAAATTTGCATGTGTTAACTCATAAGTAATTTGTATGACTATATAAGATTGTTAATGATGACAGTTACCCTAGTGCTTCTCACATTTATTTTCTCCCTAACACAAGTTCTTTATATTAGCCTCTGTGGGAATCGACCTTGGTTGAGCCATTTATACTACAATAACCTTGTTCTCTTACAAATATTTCTACGTGTTTAACCCTGGTTTTGCCTTGGCCTATCAAGACTATCTTTATGTAATTTAACCGCATTTATGGAGTGGGAAAAATCCTATCAATAGTAAATGGGAAATTTTATTTAAACCCATGTAACCTCTTTCTACACCCAACTTACTCTTTGCACCCATTTGATTTTTAAATAAACTATCAATTTCTCTTTAAACCCAAATTTACTACCTAAAATACCCCCACAAACCCAATTCAATATGTGGATTTTTTACACCCATTTGATTTTTAACTCTATTAATGACAATAATCATACTGGAGGGTGTGTGGACACATGACATCAGCAGCCATATAAGTACCAACAGCAGCAGCAGAAAGCGAAGACGCCATCTGGAAATGGACACTTTGAGAATTGGGGTACGATTTCAGCCATGGCTGGCAACAACTAGCAGACTGACACTTCTATGGATGTTGACAAAAACCATATATCACCATCTCTCTCTGTGTAGTCTCTATTTCATGAGCATATGTGTCTGCTACTGCTACCATACTTTTTCATGGGAATCTTTCTATAGGCTTCATGGAGTGCATGGAGCAATAGTAATCAAATTGGGTTTGTTCGAAAACACTACTGTTTGTTTGACAAGATAACATCTTGGTAATTTCGAAACCGCACACTTGCATATCAATTGCAATTTTTGCTTATGACTGGACAAATTATTCGTATTTGCAGGAGCCAGGAGTGATAGAAGCTGAGTTTGCTCAGATGGGCATTACAAGAGCTTTGAAGGAGTTTCTAACACATGGGAACCTTGGTCCACTTTTCCTGCCCTAAAGGCAAAGGATTTGGACGTCTCACAGATGCTCCTATTGTCTTGCCAAGTTGGTTGTCTGAGGATGAGGTTAACTACTATGACACCAAATTTGACGAATCTAATTATGATGGAATGCGAAAAATTCTACCCACACATTTAAGTCCAGATATTTGTAAAAAAAATTACCTCAAATTTGGACAGAACTTAATTAACACTAAACTCTATTAATGACAGTAAATCATATTAGAGTCAAACTGCATTATAATTAGTGTGTGAAATTGTAAATACTAGTTTAGTACAAGGAGATTTTTAGTATGTACATGTATGTGGGTTTATTGATAAATTTAAGTTTTATTATTAATTTTATTTTGTACTTAATAGTAATTATGCAATAAAATAAAATAGACAATTAACATTTAAAATTTAAATTGAGTGTAGGAAGAGCTTACTGAGTTTAAATAAAAAATTTCATAATAAATTGGGAAAGTATCTAATTTAAATAGCAAGAGAACCCAATTATTTTAAGAGAGATGGGAAGAGTGATTACCCCTGTAACCTTGACGTACTGTCCGTCAATGGCACCTCTGAGCTCAGTATCTGGGTACCTCCTCACAAACCCTAGCAGCCCTTTTCTTCCCCAAACGCAATTCCAGACAACCACCACCAGCACCGGCACCAGAAAGAGCGCCACCGCCACCAACATCACCCATTTCTTGACGGCCACCATCAGAAACCCACCCACCAGCAACCCCATCGCTGCCACCACCATGAACACCCAAACCGCCACTTTCGACACCCGAAACTCCACTTTCACCTCCTCGCTCAAAGTGGTCACCGACGAACCATACAGCACTTTGCTCATCGAGCCAGTGTGTTCCAGCTGGCCGGACGACCTTCTGGCCCCGGAACTTAGTGGGCCCGAGCCCAATGGCCCGGAGGTGATAAGGCCAGTTACCTGGAGCTGTGGAGTCAGGGGGCCTGAAGATTTCTTAGAAATCTGACCGGAGTTGGGTCCCGATCGAACGGATCCGCTGTTGTGTTGGGAGGAGGAAGAAGGGCGTGAGCCTGAGAGCTTGGAAAGAGGAGGAGGTCCGCTGGATGGAGCAGAAGGAGGATGATCGGCAATTTGGATGTCGAACATTTTGCCTAGCTCTCCAGATTTCTTCACATCACCGCCAGTGTATGGGACCGCGCGCGACGCCATTGTCGGTTGGCGCTCTTTTAGCTGCTGCTCGGGCCGGCCCGACACCACCAGTCCGCTGCTGAGCTGGTGAGACGGGATTCGACTACTCATTTTTGGGGTTTTTACAGAGAGGGAGTAGCAGCAGCAGCTGCAGAAGTCAGAGTTGCAAGTGAGGAGGAGAGACAGACAGCGAGGACTGGCGAGGAGAGAGAGAGAGTGTCAGTGTGGGTGTGTATGGCGATGGTGGGAGGGAGTTTGAGGGAGGAAGTGACCCAAATGACTGAAATGGATCTGAGGTTTTGTGATAATGACGTGTGTGTCCGCTGTCTTCAATTGGCGATACAGCGAGAATCCTAGGGTGTCCTTACCATGCCAAACGCTCATTAGTAGTTGATGTGGTGGTTTTTCTTGCAATGCATCGACGATTATGATCAACTCGCGCGCATATAAATTGTAATCGCGTAACTCTCCTTGTAATGTATTAATTGTCGAAGTCAACTCATGCTTGCATAAATCATGCGTAAATAAGCGATTTCTTGCACATTATTCAACACTAATAAATAGTCTATATAATATTGATCTCTCACAAATTTTTTTGCGTCGTGCGTCTAATCCAATCATTAGTTACTCTAATTTCAAATCAAAAAAAGTCTATACCAATTTTAATTTTCCAAAGAGGTAATTTGGTGATTTCATGTTACGATAGGCCAAAACCAGACATAGGAATTGGAATCGATAGTTTGTCATGGCGCGGTAAAGCTTCTCCTCTTTTTCTTTTGCAAGGGATTCTCTTCATCTATGCTTGCAATTGCGTCCTTATTTGGAAAGTACGATTGATGTATGTTTTTCTAATTACGCTACCTGAAGCTTAGTGCTTAGTAGTAGCTTTGCATCTTTCCGTCCTTTATTCTTTAGTCTTCTTCAAGATTAAAGTTTGCTTTTAGGACGGTAAAATTGGTCTGGGCTCCAAATGTTTGGGCCGATTTAATATGATAATTTTGGATTATGGGCTGCTAGTCCACATTGATACTGAGCTACACTTTACCAAGGTTTTCTAATCTTAACTAAGCCCACAACCTAAGGAGATCGGCCCAATTGGGAGCTCGTAAAAATTATGAACAAATATGCAATTTTAATTAAAACATTCGTTGTTTGAATACAATTATGGAGAAAAAGAAATAAAATCATGATAAAAGGAAAAACTTGAGCGTCTCTTCAATCTACTCATTCGAACAAACAACAGCAATCATCCTACATCAAGACGAAAGAGTGATGATTAGGTTTAAAATAATTATATTATTAGTGAATTATTAAATAAATGAAATGCAAATGTAGATTAGCTATAGTTAGACGATGAGTTGCTTTTAGTAGTAATATATTTTGATTGAATACTTATATATATATGCAGATAAATCTGTGACACCACTTTTTTTATACAATTTTTTACATATATTTTTGTGGGCTTACTTCATAAGGTATTTTAACGATCCGAACTGGATCATTTTTGTAAAAAAATTAGACAAATCATAAATCATAAGACATTCATTTGTAGTGAAGAAAACGAATGAATACGATTATATAAATAAACACTAAACTCTTAATTCAATAGTTATATAGTTTTAGATTTTGGTGATTTTTTATGAACATTACCTTTGATGGAAAACTTAAAAAATAAATGATTCGAATCGTTAAAATACATTAAGATGTGAATCTCATAAAAACTTGTGTTAAAAATTGTGTAAAAAAATTAGTGTCATGAATTCGTTCTATATACATACACATATTTCTTAGAAGGAATCATTTTATATTTAAGTAGGCACTTTGTAATGAAGCTATTAGCGCGATCTAAAGTACGATAATGACATAGAAGGAAGCTGATTAGTGTCCTATTAAGTAAAGCACCTATCATTATAAAGGTTTTAATTAAGAAAGTTGTCGGTGGAGGGAATATAATGGGTGCGACAGAGAAGTAGAGTTTGGTAATTTGGAGCTCATGCATGTTTCATGCAATAACAATGCATATGACATGACTGATGGCCTCATGACTATAGAGATAGATTGTCTGCCCTGCCCTTTTCATACCTTTCTCATGTCCTCCTGTTTTGTGCAGTCACAGTTAATCACGTTAGCATTTTATATTAATTTTTTAATAGAAATAATAAGACAAAAAATAATAAGAATATAAAATATTAATTTAGTTTAACTGTGACTGTACAAACATGAGTGCATGAAAATGTGAGGGCAGACAATCTATCTCGTATGACGATAATGGACATAGACATTAAATATGCTATCATCAATCAGATGATCATTTGATTGATTTGACCAATTAGAAAAACGATGATGGTACAGTTTAGGGGTTCGTTATGAGTAATCGTATTATAGCCATACCCTTATTTAATAATTTTCTTGTCGGTACGTGACAAATGTTTTATTTGAGTAGAGTGTTGATTTAGTTTTAAAATTATTATTTCAATAAAAATTAGGTTTTTGAATTATTTTTTCAGTAAAATAAGTTAATAAATTCATTAGAAATTGTTAATTCTATCCCTACTATTCAAAGCTATTTTATTCATTTTTTTCTTCAACTTAAGTCACTTAACACAGTTTAAAGTGTAATACCATCATTTTCTCATTTATAAGACCTTAACATTTCATATATGTTGTGAATTTAATGTCTAATTTACCCTCAAAAGTTAACTTACATTATTTCTTAATGAAAAACTACCAATTTATCATCCAAAGTTAAACTCTGTACACTATTTCTTTATGAAAAACTATCAATCTACCATCCAATGTGTATCACATGCAAGTAGCATGACTTGAATTGACGGAAAAATAAATATAGTAGCTTCGAATATAATATTATGGATGTAATTGGTAGATTTTTATAATTCAGGATAATTTTTTTGAAAAAAAAAAATAGTTTAGAGACCTAATTTTCACTAAGGTGATACTTCATAGACTAAATTGACAGTTTACCATTTTTATTTTAGTGGCAATTGTTAACGCATGATTTTTTTAGATTCATTAAGATAATATATAGTATTTTTTGGGTCAAATAGAGAGCCCACTAAAGGATAAGAAGATCAAGACATTGATCATGCAAGTCGACCAAAGAAACTTCGATGATAGACCCGACTACGAGAATAAAGATGATCGTGTCAAATGACCACTCATAACCTTTAATTGTCTATTGATAAGAAGAAATTAGTGTAGAATTTAAAGTACTTTCCAACCCGCTCAAACCAGTTGTCCTACTTGACAACTTTCTGCCACGGAGCTCCAAAGACAGATCTATCCGAGAGCCAACTCAGAGCCATCACCAAGAACATAAGTGTGTGAATGGATATAAATATTGTCAAACATAACGCTCGGGTAAAGTGTTTTTCAGCCACTTTCTAATGAGTGTTGTGCTCATTATACATTAACTCGAGAAATTATACAAATAGCTTTGTGTGAACATCACTTCTTCTCCATGTTCAACCCATTAAAAGATAGGGTTTAGATAATTAAGAGCTTAGGACGTTTTGGGCTCACTTATGGCTTATACAAAGGGGTTAAGTCCTTTTAAAAGCGATCGGATTCACGAGAAGAAAATTACATTACAACTACATGGTTGTGAAGTGCTCATGTAATTCACATCAAATATATATCTAATCATTATAGTGGACATAACTCATGTTTAGAGGTGAACCACTCAAAACCTTTGGTTCATAATCTAGCTTTACATTCCGAACCCACCAAGAATTGACCATACGTTTATTGATTTCCCAATTTTGAGCTTAACAACAATATGTACTTACTTAAACAAGAAAGTTGTGATTTAAAAAAGAAAAAGAAAAAGAATAAATGGGTATATAATCAAGTAGTTCATTAGTTAATCTCATTATTTCATATGTAATAGTAAACACGGAGAATGTGTTAGAATACCTAATACTTGGTACTATACCTAATGCTTAGTACTTGAGCATGGGTTGTAGTTGTTAGCCTTGGTGTAATTAGCTAGGGTTTAGGTATAGAAGCATGGTGCATGTGTCTTCCGAGTGACACACATCACCTCCTCCCTTTTCCTTGATTACTTGTATAAGTTCCTTTTCGTTGTACATTTGATATATACAAAAACTCCCAAACAATCACATGGTATCAGAGCAGGTTTCCTAAACCTGTTCTCTGAAGAACGTTTCAAATGGAAGAAGAAAATGTTCTTGCTGATCCAACCGGGATCATCGGGTCTTCATCAACTCATTCAAACGAAGTTGAGGGAAATCCTAATCAATGTTTGTGTTCCACACTCCTAACCGAGTTCAACTATCTTTCGTGGTCTAGGGCTGTCACCTTAGCTCTCGGAGGAAGATCTAAACTCGGATTTATCAACGGAACTGTCTTAGTTCCTGAGTTTGGTGATCCCAAGTATGAAGAATGGTTCTGCAAGGACCAGCTCGTCATGTCCTGGTTACTTAACTCAATGGGCTCAAAGATATCCGAGATTTTCAGTTTCTCAGAATCAGCTTTTGAGTTATGGAAAGCTGTCAAGGAGATGTACGGAAATCAGAATAATGCAGCTAGGATATTTGAGCTACAGAAAAGTCTTTCGGTTCTAACTCAAGATGGAATGTCCTTCGTCGAACACTTGGGAAAATTGAAGTCTATATGGAACGAACTGAATCTCTACCGTCCTCACACCACAGATCCAGCAACTCTCCTTAAGCGGGCTGAAGAAGATAAGGTGTTTCAGCTCTTGTCCAGTCTTAATTCTACCTATGAAGACATGCGAAGCCACATCTTGATGAATGTTGAGCTACCATCTCTCAATACTGTGTGCACCATCATCCAACGAGAAGAAATACGAAGAAAGGTCATGAGTACCAAAATCAGTGATCCTGAGTCTAAAGCCTTTGTTGCCAGCGATAGGAAATTTGAAAGGAAAAGCTTCAAGGGAAGAAAAGGAGAGATGCAGTGCAGTCATTGTGGGCAGAAAAATCACCTCAGAGACACTTGTTGGGTGTTGTATCCACATCTCAAACCCAACTTTGCTAAGCAACTCAAACCTGGTCGCAGTGCGAGTCAAGTCTCTCACTCATTGACTACCTCAGCTGCTGGAAAAGTCACATCAAATCCTTCAGCCTTCTTGAGTGAGTTTGCTTCCTGCACTCAAAAGAAAGAGGGAAGCAACCATAAGGGAAACAATGAAGTTAGTCCAACTGAACTAGTTGAACAGTTTGCAAAATTTCTTCAGACCAAAGCATCATCATCCACTGATGAGCCAGGTATTCTAAACTCTTTTAGTGTTGCACTTACTTCCAGGAATCTTGAAAATGTTTGGATAATAGATTCTGGAGCAACTGATCATATAACAAACATTAAACGAAACTTGCATGAGTTTAAAGATGTAGTTGTACCACAGTTTGTCTCAGTTGCAAATGGAACTGATGTTTCAGTTTTGGGTGAAGGAAAAGTGAAGATATTTGATAAAAATGTTCAATCTACTGCCCTGCATGTACCCTCCTTTCCATTTCAGCTTCTGTCAGTAGGAAGATTGACAAACACTTTGAACTGTGATGTTATTTTCTCGCCCTCTAATGTGACCTTCCAGGATCGTGTCACGAGGAAGAAGATTGGTGAAGGCATCTACAAAGATGGTCTCTATATGCTCTCAGTGCAACCTGTGGAAGCTAGAGGCCTTCAAGTTAGCTCCTCACCGAACCATCTACTATGGCATAGACGGTTAGGACACCCTTCTAATCTTGTGCAATCACATCTCTTCAAAACTTCAGAGAATGTGATGACTCAAGATTGCGAAGTCTGTCATTTCTCAAAACAAACAAGATTGCCCTTCGACTCCTCACTCACCAAGTCATGTAAACCCTTTGAGATTGTTCACTCAGATGTTTGGGGACCTGCACCCGTAGATTCTTTTGATGGTTTCAAATATTTTGTCACCTTTGTTGATGATTTCTCAAGGTGTACTTGGTTGTATTTGTTAAAATCAAAGAGTGAAGTTATTAATGTATTTCAAGAATTCTGCAATCTTGTTACTAATCAATTTTCAACTCAACTCAAAGTTCTTAGATCTGACAATGGTACCGAGTACCTGTCCAATGCCTTCACTCAATACCTGGTTGATCATGGTATAATTCACCAAACTAGCTGCGTTGGTACTCCACAGCAAAACGGAGTGGCAGAAAGGAAGAATCGAGATTTACTGGAAAAGACTCGATCGCTTATGCTTCAAACAAATGTACCTAAAAGATTCTGGTCTCATGGGGTCCTTACAGCTGCTTATGTGATTAATAGGCTTCCAAGCAAAGTTCTAAAATTCAAATCACCTCTTGAAATTCTTAAGGGTAGGAAAATTCAACTGTCTCATCTTCGAGTGTTTGGATGTGTGTGCTTTGTTCATATTCAAAGCCTGCACCGAGATAAGTTGGATCCTAGAGCTGCAAGGTGTGTGTTTTTGGGGTACTCGTCTGTTCAAAAGGGGTACAAGTGTTATGATACAAGGCATCGAAAGCTCATTGTGTCCAGAGATGTAAGCTTTGATGAGAAGGTTCTCTTCTTTGCAAGTACATGTGATAAGGACCTTCTGAGGAGAGATTTCTTTGATCAAACCTTCATGCCAGTCGTGGAAACCAACGCACTGCTTGATCAAACATCTGTTCGAGATCAGCCTAGCAACAATGACTCTCCGGTTGATCTAGCTGAGTCTAGTCAGTCACCTGACATACCTGCTGAAAGTGAACCAACTGAAGATACTAATCAAGATCACGTTTCGCATGAAGAAGATCAAGCTCCCACTCTTGAAGGTATCACTCCGAGAAGAAACCCTAGTAGAAGTAGGGGTAAACCAATATGGTTTAAGGATTATATAGGGTATACCTCGAGGTACCCTATTGAAAAATTTCTTCAATACTCAAGAGTCTCACCTTCTCATGCTGCCTTTTTAAGCAAGATTGCTACTTTGTCTGAGCCACAGTCCTTTCAAGAAGCTAATTCTCAGCTAATCTGGAAGTCTGCTATGAATGACGAGCTTAGGGCGCTAAATGAGAACAAAACCTGGAGCATTACGAGGTTACCGAAGGGGATGAAGGCTGTTGGGTGTCGATGGGTGTACAAGACCAAGTTTAAGAGTGATGGATCAGTGGAAAGACATAAAGCAAGACTGGTTGCCAAAGGTTTCACTCAAACTTATGGTCTCGACTATAAGGAGACCTTTGCACCAGTGGCAAAGATGAACTCAGTGAGGGTCCTTCTCTCAGTTGCTGTCAATCATGATTGGCCCTTGTTTCAAATGGATGTCAAGAATGCCTTCTTGCATGGAGAGCTTCAGGAAGATGTATACATGCAATTGCCTCCAGGACATCCACAAGAAGGAAATGGCATGGTCTGCAAACTCCATAAGGCCATATATGGCCTTAAACAATCCCCTCGAACGTGGTACGCCAAACTAAGTTCTGTATTGGAGGACATCGGGTTTAAGAGGAGCAATGCGGACTCCTCATTGTTTGTACGGGACAGTTCAGGAAGTAAACTTGTCGTTCTTATCTATGTTGATGATCTCATTGTCACTGGTGACAGTGTGACAGAGATCCAAAGACTGAAGAATCTCCTTAACAGAAAGTTTGCGATTAAAGACTTGGGAAATCTGAAGTATTTTCTGGGAATTGAGATTGCTTCCTCTAGTAAAGGTTTACTCTTAAACCAGCGCAAGTATATACTGGATTTACTCCGAGAGTTCAACATGCTTGAAGCAAAGCCAGTATCAACCCCAATTGCTTGCAAGGAGAAACTGGGATTAGATGGAGAATTACTGACAGACATTGGTTTATACCAAAGATTGGTGGGAAGACTTATCTACCTTACAATTACACGTCCAGACATTATGCATGCAGTGAGCCTAATAAGTCAGTTCATGCATGCCCCTCGATCAATCCACTTACAAGCTGCTCGAAGAATCCTACGCTACTTGAAGGGCACTATAGGCACTGGAATTGTTATGAGGAAGAATGGAAATACTCATATCATTGGCTACACTGATGCAGACTGGGGTGGTTCTAACATAGATCGAAGATCTACCACTGGCTTTTGCACATTTGTTGGTGGCAATTTGGTGACTTGGAAAAGCAAAAAACAAAATGTAGTAGCTCGATCAAGCGCAGAAGCTGAATACCGTGCCATGGCATCAGCTACGTGTGAGTTGGTTTGGTTACAAGGACTGCTCAATGAGTTAGGGTTCAATGG
Source organism: Crataegus laevigata (assembly GCA_963580275.1). Taxonomy (NCBI): domain Eukaryota; kingdom Viridiplantae; phylum Streptophyta; class Magnoliopsida; order Rosales; family Rosaceae; genus Crataegus; species Crataegus laevigata. Next base: position 41,239,845 of record OY756941.1, read on the forward strand.
AAAACAACCTATGCCTCTGGTTTGTGACAATCAAGCTGCTATTCACATTGCCTCGAACCCTGTCTTTCATGAAAGGACCAAACATATCGAAATGGACTGTCATTTTGTTCGAGAAAAGACTCAATCCAAGGTCATTCAACCGGTGTTTGTTCGAATCAAGGATCAACTGGCCGACATCTTCACCAAAGGGCTATCTCGTGATCATTTCAGCACTCTTATGGTCCAGCTTGGCTTGATTAATATCCTAGCCTTCGCTTGAGGGGGAGTGTTAGAATACCTAATACTTGGTACTATACCTAATGCTTAGTACTTGAGCATGGGTTGTAGTTGTTAGCCTTGGTGTAATTAGCTAGGGTTTAGGTATAGAAGCATGGTGCATGTGTCTTCCGAGTGACACACATCACCTCCTCCCTTTTCCTTGATTACTTGTATAAGTTCCTTTTCGTTGTACATTTGATATATACAAAAACTCCCAAACAATCACAGAAGGCAATCACAATTTTCCAAGCAATCAAGAGAGAGAGCAGTCTATTATAAGGTTAAGCTCATTCCTTCCTTTCCAAGCCTACGTTTTAGACCTCTTTCTTGTTGGGCTTGTCTAAGCCCATATTTTCGAGAAAATAGGCCGGAACTTGGGCTGTTACTGCAAAATCAATATTTTATTTATTTATTTCCGATTTGAAACTTGGATTCCATTAGGAATTAGGATTCTGAATTTCCTACTGTAATTAGTATCCAAATATATGTATATAAACAATGAGAATTATAAGTTCGGCAATTCGCTCTTGCATTCAAAACCCAGAAGAGCAGCGATCATAAACCCTAAGCTACTTTCTCCCTCAAGATTTTGCAACAATTTATTCGTTCTGCTCCAAGAAGTTAAAAATTGTTTCCGTTTTTCGATTCCGGTGTTCGAATTCCGTACGGGTTCGATTTGCTCTTTCGATCGGTACCGAACTTTTCGAGAGATTCAGAAAATCGATTCCGACGTTTCAATGTCGCTGTCACGGGATCATGCTTCCGATGGAAGCTTCACGCTTACCATTCCGGAATCCAAAACGACGTCGCACACTAGGATTATCGGCATCATACGTCCTCCCCGGGACGTCAGAACCATCGTCGACAAAACCGCCCACTTCGTAGCGAAAAACGGACCCGAATTGGTGAAAAAAATCGTCGCTGAAAATTCTGGAAATTCGAAGTTCGACTTTTTGAGTTCTTCAGGTCCTTACCATGCGTATTATCAGCATCGGTTGTCCGAATTCCGGGACCGGAATCAGCAACATGCAGACTCTGCCGCGCCAGAGTTGGCGGCGCCACCGGCTCCCGCCTCAGATGGTGGAGCAGGATCACCAAAGCCTGATCCCTCTGCCCAGTTTAAAACGGTGCAAAAGGTAATCGAGACACCGGAAGCTGAGCAGTATACTGTTCGGATTCCGGAATGGATTACCGAGGAAGAGTTGGACATTGTTAGGCTGACAGCCCAGTTTGTGGCTCGAAATGGGAAGTCGTTTTTGGCGGGATTGACAAGCAGGGAAATCAAGAACTCCCAGTTCAATTTTCTGAAGCCGGGCAGTGTGATGTTTGCGTTTTTCACTTCTCTTGCTGATGCGTATTCGAAGGTGTTGATGCCGCCGGAGTGTTTAACAGAGAAGCTTAGGAGAAGTGTTGTAGACATGGAAACCGTGCTTGAACGGTGTGCAAACCGGCTGGAGTGGGAGCAGTCACAAGAGAAGGAAAGGCGGAAGGTGGGGGATGAGATTGAGCGGGAAAGGATCCAAATGGCTATGATTGATTGGTTTGATTTTGTGGTCGTTGAGACAATATATTTTGTGGACAATGAGGATGAGTATTTACCTTCTCCAATGACGGTTGAGGAGGTTTGTAGGAGGATAAGGGTCACGGATATGGAAGAATATGTTGTCGAGTTTGATAAGGATATTGAAATGGAAATGGATGA